>PVJS01000144.1:107278-165004 GCA_004027185.1 Glis glis | reverse complement strand
TGTGTGTGTGTGTGTGTGTGTGGTATTTGGAATTGAACCCAGGGGCTTTCTACCTCTGAGCTACACTCAGCCCGATTTCATTTTATTTTTTATTTTGAAACAGGGTCTTGCTAAGTTGCTGAAGCTGGTCTTGAACCTGTGATCCTCCTGGCTCTACCTCCCAAGTACTGGGATTACAGGTGTGCACCACCATGTCTGGCTTGAGTCCTATTTTTAAGTAGATTCCAAAAAAATGGGCTGATGGAAGAAATATTTGTTGAATTCTTGGATGTTGATAATACTCTCTCCCTAGAGTATATTAAATATGCTACTCTATTTTCTTCTGGCTTAAAGTGTTACTGTTTAAAAAAATTCTGATAACCTAAATTTTCTTCTGTAATAAATCACTTGCATTTTTCCTTAGGTGCCCCCAAATATTCTTTTCTTTTTCTTTAAAGTTCAGCAATTTATCAGAATATGCTTTGGTGTTGCTCATTCCTATGCAATATTCTTAGGTGTATGGTGTGTCCCTTTATTAAGTGGTTTTGATAAGGACATTTTCCTTAACTTAGGACTTTAAGAAGTTTTGTTCCAGGTCTTTGGTTTCCTTCTTTAGGTATTACTATTAGCTGTATGTTAGATTATTTTTGCTTATCTTTGATGTATGTCATCTTTTTGCTTTTAAAAAATATACTCTTTTCACTTTTTATTTTGTGTAAAGTATTTACTGTTTTATTTTCTCTCCATTCCTTCGAGTTTAGTATTTCATTTCTGAAAATTATTTCCTTTACTTCAAGTTCGTTCCTGAGTTATATCACCTAATGTCTGAGCTTTTCTTATTCTGATCCATGTTATTTTTTATGTCTTGTATTATCGTTGCAGTGTCTTTTAGCTCATTTCGAAAGCAACGCTTATGGTTTTGACTTAGCCCATGACAGTTCTTTATGGTATGCTTCATTTTCTGTAGAGGTATTATTTTTCCATCCTCTTTGCTCTTTTTTTTTAAACCCAGGGGCATTCTACCTCTGAGCTACACCCCCAGCCCTATTTGCTTTTGAAACAGGGTCTCACCAAGTTGCTGAGGTTCTCACTAAGTTACTGAGGCTGGCTAAGAACCCGTGATCCTCCTGTCTTCCAAGTACTGGGATTATAGGCATGTGTCACCATGCCCGGCTTTTTTTCTTCCTTATAGGATTTGACCTTATAGGATTTGACCTTGATACTTCTCAGCTATGCATTTTTATGTGAAATTAGTTTTCCTGAGCTTTTGGGGGTCAAGAGCTTTTTTATCCTCATGGAGTTCCCTCTGCTCTCTCATTCAAGAACATGGTGGTTTGTTCTGTGTGTGTGTGTGTGTGTGTGTGTGTGTGTGTGTGTGTTTGTGGTACTGGGAGTTGAACTGAACCCATGGGGCATTCTAGTTCTGAGCCATACCTCCAGCCCTATTTTATTTTTTATTTTGAAACAGGGTCTTGCTAAGTTACTGAGGGTCTTCTTAAGTTATTGAAGCTGGCCTCAAACCTGGGATCCTCCCATCTCAGCCTCCCAAGTATTGGGATTACAGCTCTGTCCACTTTTAATGGGTATTCTCTTACTTATTTTGTCTCTATTGTGTCCTACTCAATACTTATTTCACTTGCACAATTTTCTTCTCAGTGTAGACACTTTTTCTGGGAAGAAGGCTTGGTGGCCAGACTGCTCTGGCCCCTTCAGATCCCACCTGGGCCCATGTGCTCACACACCTCTGGATGGGTCAAGCCATTCCCGGTTTAACAGATGTTCTCACAGTGGCTTTCTGTCCTCTCCTCTCCCTTCTCTTGTACTGATGCTAACATACAGGTCTGATGGTTGTGATGTGAGGTGAGGCTTTGTTCTTACTCACTTGTATTTTGGGGTACAAGAGGAATGATTTTTTTTTTTTGTGGTACTGGGGGTTGAACCCAGGGGCATTCTACCTCTGAGCTACACCCCCAGACCCATTTTTTATTCTTTATTTTGAAACAGGGTCTCACTAAGTTGCAGAGGGCCTCATTAAGTAGCTGAGGCTGGCCGCGAACCCGGATCCTCCTGTCTCAGCCTCCCAAGTACTGGGATTACAAGCGTGCGCCACCACAACCGGCTGTACAAGAGGAATAATTTATCATCACATTTTGTTGTAAATATTGTTCAAGGGTTTTTGGTTGTATATAGAATTGCTCTGTTTTTATGTAGGGATTCAGAGAAATAAAAAATACTGTGCTTTTACCACCATTGCTGCTTTTCCCCCAGAGTCCTTGAAAAAAATTTTATAGCTTAAAAAAATCATAGCTCATTTACTGTGATTAGGCCCTTTATAGCATCTATCCAGTTGGATCCCTCACCTGCATTTCTACTGCTGGGGCGGCAGGTTTTTTATTTCACTCCTGAGATATCTCCAATGACCATGGCCTTGAACCTGCTGCTACATCATCTTCCGCCTTCTCTGGATACAGCCTGCTAAGTATAATTTTATCTTTTCTTTGTAATGCCACCTTGGCTTAATGAGTTATTTAGGGCTATTTGGCCCTTCACTAAATGGTCCCAGGTATAAATATTTTATATGGACTCATTTTCTTCTCTCTCTGCTTTCTCAGAACTTCAGCATGGCTTCCCATGTTTGATGGGATTTTATACCCAATGTCAGGCGAGGGTGTGAGAGAGGCCCTCTACCTGTGTTTTAGGCTGAAGGGCACCTGGGTTTTATTTCACAGTTTTGGAATGCATTTGTATTTTGGCATTCATAGTTGGTGGATGGTGGAAGGTACTGGAAGTCTAGCCTCAGAAGAAAGGATATTACTCTGACTTTGACTAGGGCTGGGAATGTTGAGGCCTTCAGTTTCAATATGTTTAATCACAGTACATTTATGTAGCAGCTCCATCCTCCAATAAACTTAGCTCCTCACAATCATGGTAGATCAGTAGGTAAGGGAGGGAGAAATTTAATACTTTTATCTCATAAGATAGTGAATCATGTAGAAAGTTAAACAATAGGCCTGTGATTATAGAGCGAACCTGAAGCTGAGCGGGGAGGTATGTGTTACACTTGCTTTCTCAGCAACACAAACAGCTTTCGGGTGAAGTTTCCAAGCTTTCCTCCAGTTTGTTTCTCAGATTTAATTTATTTGCATGCATGCGTATGCACATATACACAATGTGTGCTCACACACACGTGCACACATGCTTGTGTGTGTACCTGTGTCTCTGTATGCACACGTCTGTGTGCAAGCACACATGTGAACACACGCACACCCTCCACACCCCCATTTATTCATGCAAAGCTTTCTGGGCATTTCTTTCTTCTTCTTCTTCTTTTTTGTAGTACTAGGGATTGAACCCAAGGGCATTCTACCTCTGAGATATACTTCCATCCCTTTTTTATTTTTTTGTTTTGAAACAGGGTCTCTTTAGGTTGCTGGGAGCCTAGATATGTTGCTGAGGCTGTCCTCAAACCTGCAATCCTCCTGTCTCAGCCTCTCAAGTACTGGGATTACAGCATGTACCACCACACCCAGCTTATTCGTTTTTGAGGTTGAGAAGTTAAGGTTATAACACCAGCTCTGCCTTTTACTAGATGTGCTCACACAGGATCTGGTTTTTACTTTGACATCTTGGTCTCCTTTGCTCCACACACGGTCCCTCTACACAGGTGAGATGCCTGATAAGGCAAAGATATCCCAGGAAACAAAGACCAGTGGCCAGTGGCCCTTCCTGCTGGGAGGCAGACAGAGAGGAATCTGCGAGTGAGCGGCTAGTCCGGGCTGTTGAGATAAAAGCTGCTTTCAGGACTGAATTACCCTAAACAGCTCTGACACCCAGCAATCGGCAGGAGTTTAATGGCTCCTGGGATGGCTGCTGTGTTACATGCTCAGCCACCCTCTGCTCCCTGAGGGAAAGTCAGCAACACATGGGAAAATAGAAAGGTCACAGAGAAAAACACTCTCCTGAAAGCAGAGCTGTAAAAATTAAGTTAAGGGAGGCCTTGGGGCTAATTTGGTTACTCCCAAGTTGGCTTCCGGCCAAAGCTGTGCTAATAAAGTATTTGATGTTGACATGGGTCCCTAGGACTCAACCATCTGTGGTTACACATAATGGATTTGGTGTTGAGGTTTAAGTGGGAAGCGGTGGTGGTTCAGATATCAGCTCTGCCCTGCTCAGGCCTTCTGCCCTTGTAAGTTCTTATGTGAAAACTGGGAGGGAAGATTTGATCTAGTGCATCAGGGTTATGCCATTAGGATTCGCTGCCTTCCGAGAGAGGCGGTGGTGTGGGAGGCCACACCCCCACTGCTTTACTCTCAGTAGCTCTTGCTTATTGTTTGGACTAACTCAGGATGAGAGAAATCCTTACAAAGGCCCTTGGGATTGGAACACCTCTGGCAGATGGGCAGACAGAGGTGCAGGCAGACCAATGGGGAGCTAGAAAGAACAAGTGCTCTGACTGCCAGATATGGGTCCCAGAGCCTCTAAGGTGAATTGGGAAATAGGATGAGAAATCCCAAAGCCAAGGGTAGAAAGGAAAGCAGAGAGACGGTGACTATGTAAGACTACATGGCTGGAGAAAATAAGGATGGCTCTCTCTTTTCCCACTTGCAATGCAGTTATGATGGCTGGAGATGAAACAGCCATTTTGCAACCACAGGACAATAAGCATGAAGAAAAGGCCAAGAGGATCACATAGATGTGAGTCTTGACATTAGCAGTAACTGAAATGGTGACAACCATCACTTCCAGGGTCACTGAGTTAATATCAGCAGTCATTTATAATTTTTGTTAGAGGACTAGACCCTTCCATGGGCCCCAGATATTAATGGTATCCTACTTCAACCTGAATGGAGTCTCCTAGAATCAAGACCTCCCACCTGCTTGTAATGAAAACACTACTGACCAGAGAATCCTGCTGCTATCCCTCCAACAGCAACGCCAATAGATGGCGGCCAGCTTCCCGATGCTTCTTTAGACATTGCACATGGCCTTCAGCCTGCTTTGGTGGAGAGCCAGGCACCTGAGTCACTCCTCTGACCCAGACTGAGGAAGGCTCCCCTTCCCCCACCCGCTCTCTGCTGTGTCTCAGCGCACGTTTAGAGTTCATGAGTATTGTATCTACATCATGGGAGGCCCTGAAGCTTTCCCCCGGCTGCCCCAGGCTACGAGTAAAAACTGTGATCCTAATATTAGTAACCAAGAGTATTTTCCTGGTTCTGCCCTGACACACACTTGAAGGACCCTGAAATTTTCTTGTTCAATACTACATCATCACAACACATGCATACACCACAGTGCCCTGCCATTGTCACTTCTGTGTCCTTCTAAGCACAGCACTGTCAGAAACTGTCATCTGCACACGTGTCTGTCTCCTGCACTAGTGCATGTTCCCTACGAGATTGGGGCTCAGTCTGCTTTCTTCTCTGCCTTGTGTCCAGGGCCTAAAACAGTGTCGGTCATATAGGGAGGTGGTAGAAAATCTTTGTTAAATGAAAGACAAAACCCAAACAGAACAAATAGAAAAGAAGAGATTGGGCCCATGCCAGGTCCCAAGCCCACTGGGGTGGTCAGAAGGGGAGGTAATACATATTGAGGGGTCAGTGGGACTTCTGGTCCCTTGGAGCACCTGTGTTAGTATTAGAGTGATGGAGGGCAGGTTACCTGGAGGAGTTCTGGTAGTATAAATGGGTGTTTGATGGGAGCTACTTTGTCTCTTATCCATGGTGGAAAGGGGGTAGTCTCCCAAGGAATGGGCATACGCATTCACATACATCCTTGCTTGATCACACACACGTACACACAGCAGCACACACACACATATTACTGCAACTCAGGGAGCCCTGCAGTCTTTGAGAAAACACCTGAGCCCCACTCCTTAGCAGTGGGGAACTCCACTAGCCTGATGGCTGATGGAACTGATCAGTTGATAGACTAAATGTTCATGGAGAAGGTTTTGGAGCCTCTATGGTTTCCAATAGCTTGACAAGCTTTGGAAGACTAAAGACCCTCTTTCAACTGATATTGACGTATGGGTCTTTTTGGGGTAATCCTCTAGGCCCCAAATAAATCACTTATTTCCCCTAAGTTCACTATGAGGGTTTCATCTAAAAACTGGGCTAGGGAATTCACTGAATGAGAGGACCCAGTATGCAAAATATTACCCCCTTTCTCCTAGGTTTATGAGACAAGAAACTGGAATTTGCTTGGAACTTGTGTAAAGAGAAAATAAGGAGCCAGGCATAATGGCACACACAATAATGGCACACATGTGTACTTGGAAGGCTGAGACAGAAGGACTGCATGTTCAAGACCAGCCTCAGCAACTTAGTGAGACCCTGTTTCAAAATAAAAAAAATAAAATGGGGCTGGATATGAAGCTCAGAGGTAGAACACCCCTGTGTTCAATCCTCAGTAACACAAACACACACCAACAAAAAAAAAAGGAAAGGAAAGGAAAATATTTATTTATTTATTTATTTATTTATTTATTTGCGGTACCGGGGATTGAACCCAAGGGCCTTCTACCTCCGTGCTACACCCCCGGCCCTATTTTTTATGCTTTATTTTGAAACTGGGTCTCACGAAGTTGCAGAGGGCCCCACTAGGTAGAGAGAGAGAGACAGGGAGAGAAAGAGAGAAAGCAAGAGAGACAGGGAGAGAGAACGAGAGAGCTGAGGCTGGCCGCGAACCCGGATCCTCCGGTCTCTGCCTCCCAAAGTATTGGGATTACAAGCGTGCGCCACCACGCCCAGCTTGGAAAATATACCTAGACACAGTTAGGTGTATACACAAGAGTGTCCAGTGCATAGAAAGAGGCAGGTCATAAATACATTGAATATTTAGGGATGGCAACATATGAGGGATGTGTGAATTGGTCCATTATTATTGGCTAGGTATTTTAATAATAACATTAATAGCAGATTCACGACAATACTGTATGTTAGTATATTGTTTTATACCTTTCAAAGCTGTTAGAAATTATCTCATTTGCTCCCTATAATATGCAGCTCTGACAACGAGCCTTGGTCTCCAGGACTCTTTGCCAATCCACTTATCTGCCATCTTGCTACTATGTGGCACTCGGCAGGTGCCTTGTGAACACTTAAGTGCCTGTGGAATGTTGGATAGACAGGCTTGAGCTTGATTCTGGGAATTTTTTTTTTCAGTACTGGGGATTGAACCCAGGGTCTCATGTATGCTAGGCAAGTACTCTACCACTGAGCTACATCTCTAGCCCTTTTTATTTTATTTTGAGACAGCGTCTTGCTAAGTTGCCCAGGCTGGCCTTGAACTTGCAATCTTCCTTCCTTGGCCTCCTGAGTTGCTGGGATTACCCATCAGAATCCCCAGTGGGCTGTCAGGGTTTCCTGGCTATTGGGTGATCTCTGGCATGCAAAAGCCCCTGCAGGTAGGCTCTAAGATGGTCTCTCTCTCCTGATGTTCACACCCTGTGTAATCCCCTGCCTTGGAGTATGAGTGAGATGTGAGAGTGGTTTCAACCAATAGAATATGTAAAGGCGATGGGCTGTCATTTTTGTGCTTATGTTGTAAGACTGTAATGTCTATCTTGCTAGCCGGCTTCTTCTCTTTTTCTCCCTCCCATCTTCCCTCCCCAATCCCTTCACTAGCTTCAATACAGCAAGCCACCATGGTAAGGAGGAACTGAGAGTGGCCTCTAGACAGTTAGGAACTGAGGACCTCAGTCCAATGCCCTCCCAGAACTGCCAACAGACACGTAGGCTTGGGAACAAACCCTTCCCCAGTCAAGCTTTCAGATGAGACTGCAGCCCTGGCTAAAACCTTGACAGGAACCTTCTGAGAAACCATGAAGTGGAACACCCTGCTGGGCTGGGCCTGGCTTTTTAACCCACAGAAATGGATGAAAAACCACAAATGCATGTTGTTTATGGTAATTTCCTTCAAAGCAATGCATAACTATCAGGGTACCCCCAAGCCCTCCCCCCCCCAACCAGTACTTTCTTGGGCTTCCTGATCTCTTTGTAAACTCCCAGCACTGGCTGAGTTGGGTTCTGCCTGGTGCTTTCTCTCCTCTCCTGACTCCTGACTCTGATAGTGAAGGTAACTCCACCTCTTTATTTTTTTCCTCTGGTGGGGGAGAGGACAAGCAGGGAGGTTCCCCTTTGTGATCAAGGGTTCGCATTTTAGCACGTGTCCTCCTGGATCCTCTGTCCAGCTCCAGGCCCAGAGGAATTAAAAACAAAACAAACAAAACACTTTTGTGTCAAGGCCACTGAAGCTTTGCTGCCACAAGCAGGGAGCATATAGGCTCTGAGAGGTACAGGGCTGTTTTACAGGCCGAAGCAGCAAGTCTGGGAGAAGAAGGATGATTAAAAGTGGTCTTTCTAAACACCAAGTGCTAAATACACTTGCACTGATGGAGGGGCCCTTTGTGTTCTGCTGGTCTTTGAGCTAAAAGATCTTAATCAAGGTGTGCTGAGCCTGGAGTTCCTGGATCATTTATTGTCTCCCACTTATGTAACCTGTCACTGAAACAAATGGGAGGAACCAACATGTTTTCTCAGGCCAGCAGGAGACAGGAAGCAATGGAGTTCTGCTGCTAGCTTTGCCCTAATCCCACCACCATGGAGTGTCAGACTGGAGGTTCATGTGACATTTGGAGTCTGTTAGAGCTGGGTGGAGAGTTCCCAAGTGACAGTGTTGAAGCCTTGCTTTCTCATAGGATACTGGGTTTCGTTTTGAAGATGATGATTGGTTCAGAATAATTTGCAATGCACCCTTCAGGGCTGTGGTCAGGGGCACCTGTCCTCATTCTAGATGGGATCGGAACTGGAGATTGAAAGGGGGACCAGAGTCTCTTGTGCTAGAGAATAATGGCTTTGTGTGGGGCTCATGTGGACACAGTGCTGGGAGGTGCATTTTCCAAGAGCAGCCCTCAGCCTGTTCACAGCCTTGGGCCCCAAGGCACCTAGCACAGAGCAAATGCCTAGCATGCACTTATTAGATTGAACTCAACTCTATATTAATTCTTTTTTATAAGTTTTTTATTGGTGCATTATGATTATACATAACAGTGGGATTCCTTGTTACCTATTTGTATATGCACATAGCATAACTTGGTTAACTTATGAATTCTTTTTTCTAGGATTGGGATTCTGGGTAAGCAGTGATGTTGTCTACATTGAACGCTGTGCTGAATCTCCTGAGTGGAAAGATAAAACTGCTGATGTGGATGAGCAAGAGCATCTCCCTTGTGCTGGTCAGCAATCAGGCCCTGTTTGGTATTGTTGCTCTCATGCATGGGTTTAGAAGGGGAAGGCTTTGGAGTGAGCAGCCTTGACTTTCAACCCTGGCTCTGCAGTGGATTGGTAGTGCAAGTCACCTACCTTCTGATTCTCTGTTTTCTCAATTCTAAAATGGGGAAAACAACAATATCTCACGTACTCTGTCAATTGCTTCTCCAGGCCCTTGACATGTATAAATTTATATGATTCTACATCAAACCCATGAGATGTAAGTACTAATAATGTAAGCACCATTTTTCGATATGAGAAAAGGCATAGATAGGAGAAGGGGGTTGCTTAAAGTGAGTGGTTTAGTTGGGATTTAGACCTAGGTAATCTGAGCTCTTAAGAACTATGCTATATTGCTTCCTCATAGTGATGTCTACCTTCAGGAGTCTGCAAGAATCAAATGAGAGCGGGGTGCAATGGGGCACACCTGTACTGCCAATGACTCAGCAGGCTGAGGCAGGAGGATTGCAAGTTCAAGACCAGCTTTGGTAACTTAGCAAGACCTTGTCTAAAAATAAAAAAATAAAAAGGGCTGTAGCTCAGTGGTAGAGCACCCCTGAGTTTAATTCCCAGTGTCACAGTAAATCAATCAACCAACCAATCAATCAATCAATCAAACCAGAGAGATATTGAATGTGCCTAGTAATGGTTGACCCATGTACAAATGGAAGTAGGTGGTTTACAGATCGTGGAGCTTACATCTGGAAGCCCTGTTGCTGGCGGGCATTCTGCCTTCAACCCAGTCTTCATTTCTGCCTGGTCACTGTCAGTAGGTCCCTGGGGAAGTGCTTTCTCCCTCTTGAACATCAAGCAGACCCTAGTCCTTAGAGCTGGCCACCTCTTGGGAATATTGATTGGCCCTCCAACTTGCAAAGCCTCTTCCACTGGAAGAGACTCGTGCACATTAGTAACAGGAATCATGAATCACCAAGTAGTTCCATCTCTTCCAAGTAGTTCCTCTCTTCCCAGAGTACAGCTGTGCTAGCTCCCAGGGGAGGGGGACGCACACAAATGAAGAGTGACAGTCTAATTGGGAGGTGCCAAACCTGCAGCGGTGACTGGGAGCCCACAGACCTCATTAAGGCTGGTGCTTTATGTGTCACCACTAGTTCGCTTGCTATAAATAGGTGATAATCTAAAATTAGCAAAGGAAGAGAGAGCATACAGCACATGGTTAAGCAGCAGGGTGGCGGAGCAGGGGAATGGCCAGTGCCCAAAGGGTTCCCAGGGTATCTATGGTCCTAGGCCTGCCTCTCCTTAAAGAGCTGTTTCCCCTCAATTGAATGGGTGCTAACAGAAGTGCTCACAAGTGCACCCCTGAAGGCAGGGAGCATGCAGGAATGCCAGCTAGCTGCAACTCTCAGCTTTTCTGCATGTGTGTGGGTGCACTGCCTGCCTGGCACACTGTCTTGAGTGTTAGTGAAGATGCAGACGTGCTGTTCAAGCAAAAAATAATGGAAGAAACAGGGTTTTTCAGAAAAGAGAGATCCCTCTAGAAGCCCCATTCTACAGTAGGGTTATCACAGCTTTGCCTTTTTGGATGTTACCTGGCTTCGAAAATTTTACTTTCTGCCTGATTTTTAAGAAAGATGTTCTGTTAGCCTTTTACAAAAGTCATGTACCTTATGGCAATTTACTTAACCTCTCTGGACCTCAGTTTCTTCATCTGTAAAAGGGGGTTAATATGGCACCAACGAATGAGATAATGAGTGAAAAGGCTCAGCTCACTTCCTGGCACTCAGCAGTGCCCAGGGAGCAGAGGTTACCATCGCTGTATGAAGTGGGCACAGCTCAACACCAGGCCTTTGCTGTCTGAAAGACAGAACCTTGAAAGAGGCCATGTGGCTCTGAGCCCACCCCCACCTTCCCAAGGCCCAGGCTGCTAGCTAGAACGAGGAGGTCGGGCTGCCATCCTGGGTTGCTAGACTTTGTTGCTAATCAGGCTTTCCTGAAGGGCTTGTTGAAAATGTGAATTTTGATCTTCCATTCCCAGGCATTCTACGGGGTTGCAGGGCCCCAGGAATCTGCATTTTTAATAAGCAGCAATTGCGGGCACCCCCTCTCCCTGCCGGATGCAGATGATGTGGGGCCACACTTGGAGAAACCTTGGCCTGCACCTATGTCCTCGATGGGCTGACCAGCTCGCTGCTGCATCAGGAAGTCCCAGAGCATGTCTGTAATTGGGCATTTCTGGGTAAGCTACTAATGACACAGTTAACCCAAGAGTTTGAGTCCCTCACACCAGGGGCAGTGGCTCCTGGGCCCCCTATCTTGTCTAGTCTCCTGACCACTCACATCTTGGGACTTTCGGTCTTCAAAACTGGCATTCAATGAAGAGCTAAGGCTGAGAAGGGATCTTGGCTCCTTCCCTACCCAAGCCTGGCACAGGGTTATCTACAATGCCAACAAGTGATAAGATGACAGGATATTTTGGGATTGGATTAGAAGCCTTATTTATTTAGGAACAGGGTGAACTGGGAGGGAGGGCGCCTTCACCATTGGAGTGTGCTGCTGAAGTGAACTTGGCTGGGTCTGCAGGGCTATGAGTGCAGATGGCTCTGGGGGCAACGAAGCCCACGGAGTGGGAAGACAGGTTCTGGGGGAGGGGGCGGGCGGGCGAAGCCTGCCTTCCAATAATGCCGTCATCCCCAGAAGGGCGTGCTTGGAACATAATGGCTCTAGCTACAAATTCTATTAACTCTAATAGTTGTTCTGTGGTGAATGGATAATGCATTTAGGAGAAATAGACCCAATCAATTTATATGAAACACATAAAACTTCCTCATTGGAATTGGCATCTGTTCTTGAATCACAGGGGCATGTGTGGAAATGGCCAGTCTGTCACCCTGACTTCTGGGCACATTAGCTAGGCCATGGGTTAATTGGGGAGTTGGGCCAAAGAGAGCTCTGGCTCCCTTATGCCACATCCCTTCGGCCGTCAGAATTACAGAGCTGGGGATGGGAGGGACTAGGAGACTGCCTGCTTCAAAGCTTGACTTTTTAAAAGCAGTAGTTGGTCTGCCCTTGTCTGTGTTCATGCTACTCCCAGTACCAAGGGCTGTAACTGGCTGACATGCTCAGGAAGTGTGGCTACGTGAGGCGGAGCAGCCCCAGGGCCCTGGCTTACTAGTGCAGGCCAGGCCCTGGCTTAGAGTTTCTGACTCCCCCTCCAGTGTTTTTTTTAGGATTCTACATATTTTTAATTGCTTTCTCCCCCATTGGCAAGAGATGCACACTCAGAAAATATCACCAGACAATTTGGAGGTAAGGCTGTGGTTTTGAGGCCAAGATTCCACAAGTCAGGACTGTGGGATTGGGTTCTCATGTTACCTAATCTGATCCCCTTTGGCCCTCCCTAGGCAGCATCTGAGCTCAGAGAGGAGAAGCTAGAGGCCTATGGGGCCCTGCTTGTCCTCACCTGGACTTTTGAGGGTGGGAGATGGCAGAGCTCGCCTATCCCTCCTCACCCCTACCATCATCTGTTACCACCAGAGAGGCAGACAGAGACAAAGACAGAGATGGAGACAGGAGACCGGGAGATAGAGAAGAGAAAGAGAGGGAGGGAGGGAGAAAGAGAACCCAGCTCTGCAGCCCATGATCACATTATCCCAACCATTTGGTTAGCGTAATTGCTTGTGCAAAACTGACAAATGTAATTTCCCTGGACCTGATACTCGCCCCGTTTTCTCCTTCAGCTTCTTCATTTGATTAACTAAAGTGACTCAGAGGCTTCCGAGAATGCCAAGTGAAGCACCTGGTCAGGCTTTCCCCTGCCCGGGTGTGTGGCGGCTCAGCCTGTCCCCTGGGCTGCAGGCGAGGAAACTCCGGAGCGCGGAGTCAGGCCAAATGGCTTGGGGGACATGGGGAGTGTTTAGGGAGATTTGGAAGTGCCTTAGCAGCTTTCACAATGACTTGATTTGGCCTTTGTGCTTCTAGGAGTTGCTCCAACGCCTGCCCAGAAGAGAGCTGAAATGCCACTAGCCACCCCTGTTCCAGCTTGGCAGAAATTGACAGCACTGAACTTTGGAAAGAAAATCTTATTATCTTGTCTTCTTGATTCTTTGTCAAAGGGTTGGGAGCTGATTTGTTTACTGTTCATGCAGGGCTCTTCTCTGGAATTCTCTCCCTACCTCTTTTCCTTTTTGTGTTTATCTCTGCTTGGAGACTCCCCTACCTAGCAGTGGCTTAGGTGAGTGAAAGAATGTAGACTTTGGGTTCACATCTTGGCCCCACTCCCCACCAGTCACAGGACTCTAAAATCTTTATTCCAGTTTCCTCCTCCCTACGATGATAGTAAGAGCAGCCATCCCTGGACCAGCGTGAGGACAAGTTGATGTGTGGAACAGCCTAGCCCGGGATTGGGCATGCTCAGTGACTTTTCCTTTCCTTTCCTTTCCCTCCTGGGCCCCATCCCTCTGTCTTTCTCCAGGGATCCGCCCAGGTAGAAGTTCTAAGCCTGGGCTATGCTTGACATCCCAGGCTTGCCCTGCCAGGTCACAGGCTGCTCTCCTACCCTGCACCACTGAGGACTGGTCAGCCGCATCCCTATCGCAGTCAGTCTGGGAACAGGGGAGGTGCGGGGCACATGTGTGTGCTGGGTGATTATTACTGAGCGGGTATGGCTTCCAGAGTTTGCTCAGACCTCGCCTCCTCCAGGAGCCTCCTCAGCTCTCTGTGTTGGAGGCACATTGCTTTTCATAGATTCCCAAACTTATTTGCCCCCTTTTCAGAAAAACAAATTACTCAGTGCCCCCCCCCCACCTCATCTACTTAAGTGAATAAACTGAAAGATGCAATGACAAATTTGCATCCTTTTATGTATCTATATTTCATTCCAGCATGGTCTGGGGCCCGTATCGCCCTCTATGGGAACCTATGCCTAGTTCAATCATCTGTTTACCCACCCTCTCCTTCTTCTAGACTAGGAGTTCTCTGAGTCCCTGACCTGCATCTTGTTCTGCTCAGCACCTCTGAGCACAGATCTGACCACAGAGGAAGTGAGCAGGGACTGCGGGTGGGTCTGGATGAGAGCCAGGTGAGGCCAGGGCCAGCGTGGCCCGTTCTCCCTCATCATAAGGCTGAGTCCGGGGGCTCAGTGGACATTCCTGTGGGTGGTGGGGAACCATGGCCTTGCCCATGGGAAATCCCCCCAAAGAAAACAGAGACACCCCCACTCTATACACACTGGTAGGAATCTGCAGCAAGATGGGCTTAGGGGACTCAAGTCATGATGGGAAGAGATGCCTCCACCACTGGAACACACAGGGGAAGGGTGCTGGGGTCGGGCCCAGTGTCTCCCTCACCTAAGCTGCTCCCTGATGTGGCAGTGGGTTCCTCATTTGGTGTCCTAGAGGCTTCCCGAGGAGCCCCGGCTGGCTGATGCAGCCCCAAGCCTGCCCAGGGATGCATTTGGCTCAATGTCCTAGTCCCTCCAGAAGTGGGACAGAACCCTTGCCTGGCTCAGGGCTGAAGGAGCTCAGCAGGGGGAAGTCATCTCCTGCCCCTCAGGCAGTCGCCCACTTCTAATTCTATTTGGAGGTGGTGGGGGAGCCATCACCGCTTAGGAGTCACTGTGTGATTTCATTAGCTTGAGTGGCCATCGGGCAGGCCCTTATCGATTAGCCTTTTAGGGACAGTGGGAGTTATGTGGCAATAAACTCAGACTCGGGCAGGGTGGATGCCTGTTTTCTAAGTGCTGGCTGCAGGGCCGCCGGCTGCTGACATCTAAGAACCCAGCTCTAGCCTCCAGCCGCCTGCCGGTCAATCAATAGATGTTTCTGGAATCCCTGCTAGGTAATCGGTACTGGTGGTTGGGCCATGGCAGGGGGTTTGCCACCATGGTTGCTGAGCACACTGAAAGGGGAAGTCTGGCCTGTGTCCCGAATTTATAAATTTATGAGTTTGTAAATTTCCCGAGTTTATCACAAGGTGGTAGTAGTTGGAGGTGAATCACAGGTTGGGTGGCAGGAAGGGGTGCTGAATGGGTGGGGTAAAGGCTGCCCCTCTCAGGTGAGACGTTTTCATGAACCACTAGGGCAAGTGGGGAAATCAAGAGAACTGGCAGTTTCATAGGCCGGGTTCCCCTCTGTGTGCAGGGACGGAAAGGCTGTCCGGGGTTCTCATTGAAGGTGAAGGATGGGAGGAAGCAGGAGGAGGGATGGGAAAAGCAGCCAACTCTTCCCTCTGGGTTTGGCAGCTGGATCAGATCAGGCAGAGATCAGGAAGGGGTGAGAGTCAGAGGCAGTATTGCAGGGGACAGAAAGGAAAGGATTTTTCCAAAGACAAGGCATCTCTAACGTTTCGTTAATAAGTAAGAGCCTGCAAATTTAGTGGCAAAGCTATAAGCCTCTCCTTTTGTTAACACTTTGCACTGAACAAGGATTTTACATCATAAGTAGACATTAGAGATTTATCATTTGTCTGTTGTGGTTTTAATAAAGACTTGCATTTTATAGAAAAAAGAGGAAAAGAGTGTGGGTGGACTATGCTCTTGCAAGTTACTCACGTCAGAAGGCAGGTCACGTGCCTGGACTCTGAGGCTGCAGGTGAGCCCCCCGCCCCTTGCTGAGGGGGCCCAGATGCTCTTGTACAGCTCCTCTGGGGCTAGGCCCCCAGCCTCTGACCTCATAACTGCCAGGAACATCAGCCGGGTTTGGAGAGTGATTCTAACTTTCCCTTGACAGGAAGAGAGGCTGAGAAGTCTCACCTATGGTTTATGGCCAGAGGCTAAAGACCTGTGTTTGAAGCAACAAGATCCCCAGCGACATGTCTTCCAGTCTGGGGTATGCTGATCAGGACAGCTCTTGCAGGGATCCAGCTCTGGGGAGGCATGTTGAGCTGAAAGCGTTTGGGGCTTTGCCTCTGATGGGGTAGCCCACTTTTGTGCAACAGATAGCCTTGGCCTTGAGCTCAGCCATCTTTAGGAGAGGCAATCTGATGGTGAGACTTGCTTTCTTTGGAGAACGGGGGTAGTTTCAAGGAAATGAGTTGAAGAAAGAATACCAGCTTGGTTCTGCCATTTGTGTGGGGCCTGGGGCTCCCCAGGCATGGAGGAAACTTGCTCCTTCATACACCCTCCGATGGCTTCCATTGCTCAGGCAATATAAAGCCCGTGCAATTTCATAGTCAGAAAGCAGGTGATGCTCCTACTGAAGGTTGAGTCTTTCTCCCTTCCTTCCTTTCTTTCTCTCTCTCTATCTCTTTCTTTCTTTCTTTCTTTCTTTCTTTCTTTCTTTCTTTCTTTCTTATTTCTTTCTTCTTTCTTTTTCTTTCTCTCCTCTCTCTCTCTCTCTCTCTCTCTCTCTCTCTTTCTTTTAAATGCAGCACTAAGGACTAAACCCAGGAGCATTCTACCTCTGAGCTACACCCCTAGCCCAATTTATTTTATTTTTATTTTGAAACAGGGTCTCACTAAGTTGCTGAGGGCCTTGTTAAGTTGTTGAGGCTGGCCTTGAACTTACAATCCTCCCGTCTCAGCCTCCCAAGTACTGCGATTACAGGTGTGCGCCACCACGTCTGGGGTCTGGCCTATTTTATTCTTTAACCATAGCCCTTCACCCCAATCACAGCACATACCTTTCTTTTGCCTTTTGCAATAAGAATTTACATTGTTCAGATTTGTGAGCTGAACCCTTACCTGTGGGATCAAAGATGGGGGTGTGGTTCGTTATATTTCCCCGGGGTTTCTGCTCCTTGTTTGGGTTTCTCTCAAACAGATTTCTTGATGTGGGTGCTGAGTTCTGCTGTATCTTCTCCTCTCCACTGACTGCAATGGAGAAGACCCGGTGGGCTGAGTTAGGGTGAGGCTCAGTTTCAGGGAGAGAGATGAGTTTTCTCCAGGGAAGGTGGGAGAGAATCAGGCTTAGGTTAAGGAGGGGTGGTGAGGCCATGGATTGTCGGGGTTGGGGGGACAGTGTTGGGGCAGGGTGAACTCACTGGTTAGGTAGCAGTCCAGGCTGATGGAGATATTGTCAAAAGCTACCGTGGCTCTGGATCCTTGTCCCCACCATGCGACCATCTGTAGCCAGAACCTGTAGGTGTCAAGAGAAACGCGTGTGAGGAACTACCTGGGCTGGTCATGTCCTAGGATTCAGCGCTGAGCACCAGACTCAGAACTTTAGCTTTTATCAGACTTACCTAATCCCAGAGCAGTAGCAAGAGGAGAGCGGCCGCCTTCTCCCCGACTTCTCTAACACAGAGCATGGCCCTTTCTGAAGGATTGCTCATCATGCTGATGGCTGGCACCTGGCCCTTAAAACCAATTTGGAGTTTGGGGCCTGGGACCAGGACTCCCTGATAATCTGAAGAGACCATTTTTGCTTTCTTTTTTTTCCTTCTAGTACTGGAAATTGAACCCAGGGATGTTCTACCTCCAAGCTACACCCCCCAGCCCTTTTTATTTTGAAACAGGATCTTCTTAAATTGCCGAGGGTCCTGCTAAATTGTTGATATTGGCCTCAAACCTTCTGTCTCAGCTTCCCAAGTACTGGGATTACAGGCGTGCGCCACCACACCCGGCGAGACCTCTTTTGCTTTCTGGGGGTGCTGGTGGGTGGACATGGGTGGTCTCCCTATTCAGCTCATGCTCACCTATGGGATTGAAGTCATTATCACAAGATTAAAATGCTCTGTATCAACAGATAAAGAACACTGACTCTGAGTGCCCCCTGCTGGTTGCTTCAGGCAATGAGGGTGCTCCCCCCCCCCCCCCCGTGCCCCCTGGCTTTCCCCACCAACCAGCAACCAAAGGATTAATCCCTCCTATGGCAGGGCTCTCAAGCATCCTGGGTCTTGTCCTGCATCAGCTGCAGTTTCCCAACTGGTTGTTAAATATTAAACGATTTCACTATTACCCCTGGGAGTGTTTGTAACCAACGTAGAGTGGGTCATGAAGTGCTAATAGTAACTCCTGGAGATAATGTTTCTTTCCAGCCTTGGAGAACCAGGTCCTCAGACTGCACCCAGGGAAGGCGTCAGAGTGTGATAAACAGAAAGATACCTATGGTGCACTTATTTCCTGGGATATCACCATCCTGGCAGGTTGTCAGTCAAACAGCTTTTTTTCTGCTACAAAGTAAGGGTTTCCCTGAGAGCCCTAAAAGCCTTTCCCACCCTTCAGGAAGTCAACCCAGAATGGCCTGCAGAATAGGGTGTAGTCTCTGGCATGGATGTTGAAATGGTAAGAGAGGAAAGCCATGCCTGCCAACTGGTGGCTGGATAAAACACATGTGGTATATAGCCATTCAATGGGATGCTGCTCTGCAATAAAAAAAGAATGGTCTAGGAGATGTACTATAAAATAGATGGATCTCAGAAACAGTATGCTAAGTTAAAGAAGCCAGACAGTAAGTTAAAGACCTCATATTGAATGATTCCATGCATAGGAAGCACCTACAATAGTCAGATCTATATATAGAGAAATCAGATTAGTGGTTGCCTGGGGCTGGGAGTGGGAACAATATTGACTTCACACTAGCTTGAGGGCTCTTTTTGGGGTGATGGAAATGCTCTAAAGCTGGGTTGTGTGCTCTTTGCATAATTCTATAAATTTGCTAAAAGTCACTGATCTGTACACTGAAATGGGTGAATGTTATGTATGTAAATTATAGCTTGATAAAACTATTAGGAAGAAAGGGGAGGGGGAGATGGAGAGGAGGGAGGAAGAGAGAGAGAGAGCGAACCCAGGTAGCCTGGGGTAGCAAGAGTGGAAAGGCAGAGTGCTGGTGGGACTGGCTGGAGAGATCAAGGCGAGGGTGGGTGGGGGACATGTTTGTGAAGGAAGAAAGGCACATGGGAAGACACGCAAGGGGAAAAGGACATGTGGTCACACAGATTTGCAGTGGGTGAGTAAACTGCAGTAGGGGCAGGTAGCCCCTGTTACGCATGAGCAGACGACCCCCTGTCAACATGAGAAGGGACAGACACCAGCTTGACTGTTTATAGCCAGAGGATGGTTACTGCCTTCCATAGAGGAAAGCCTTGAAATCAAAGGTAAACTTTTATGTGAACAGTGTGCTTGTGGTTAATTTTTCTTAACCAAACTGCTCCATAAATCTGTCTGGGACTTCACCCATCTTGTGAAACTTGGTCACAATCCTTTTTGCACGAGAGTCATGATTAGAGGACCCAAATTGGCTTTAATTCCAAAGAGGAAATGCCTGAATCTGTTGTATCCGTGGCCAGGCCCCCTGGTCTCCTGGGGCCCCGTGCCCCGTGGCAGTGTCTATATGTTGCCCTCAGTAAGGACAGGCCGGCGAGGAGGCCTGGTGGTTGGCTGGGTGTGCAGGAGGAGTGTCCAGTGGAGAAGCCCCACATCCTGTTCGGGGACATTTGGGATTGCTGGGTTCATGTGCATGAAGGTGCAGATGGTACAAGAACCCATCCATGCTGGGTACTTAAGCTCACACTTCTGAAGGGCATTTTCATTCCAACCTCGATACACACCTATTTCCATTTCAGCACAGCTACTGGGTGTTGGTCCTACCTTAGACCAACTGGGAAATGCTAAGGGACACCAGGCAGGAACACTGTATTCAGGTGGCTCACTGTCCAGCAGAGAGATGGGACATGTACATGTCGGTACAGAATAAAGTAGAAGGAGGTGAGTGCAGGTTAGAGCGCTGTGACAGCCGTGGGAATTGCAATTATACCAGGCTGGGGAGACCAGAGGGCTTTGAAGAGGAGGGGGTATTTAAATTGGCTTTGAAGGCAGGAAAGGACTCCAGGATATGGGTATGGGGTGGATGGGGTGTGGTGAAGAGAAGAAACTGGTATGAGGGACTGTCAGCAGGGACGGGGCTTGTCCTGCTTGGTGTGAGGGGCATGGACAGAGGTAAGGATGGTGGGATATTTGGAGGTCAGGTGGAAGAGTTTCTACTGTCATTTCTTAAAAAGTAGGGAGCCATTGCAAGTTTCCATCAGGACAGTGGCAAAATCAAAGCACTCTTTTAGGATAAATATGGTAGGATCAGTAAGCAGGATGGGGACAAATGGAAGAGGACAGAGACAAGGCAGAATGATCACATGAGAGGTGCTTCTTCACAGCGTCTGACTTGTGGGCCTAATGTGCCCTTGTGGAATTTCTCCACGAGCCTTGGCGAGGGCTCAGCCATGGCTCCCCCTGCTTACCACAGGGAAAACAGTCCCTGGAGAAGTTCCTGTGTCACTCTGCACAAAGCCAGGCCTGGGAAACTCATCAGGAAATCCAGGGCGCTTTAAAGCAGATGTAAGCTAGGGAAGTGTTAGCAAGGAAACAGGCACTTAGAGCTGCTTGGACAGGGGTAGAATCACGTTCCTGGGTGGGAACATCACAAAGGCACAGCTTCCCGATGCTTCCACATTGCGAGGGGCCAGAGCCCACCTTTCCTGTTTCCAGCTCAGGTCACCCACAGGCTGAGGGGCCGGGCCTGTGCACCGTGGTGGAGGCGCCGATTTCAGTGCTGAGTTGCAGCAGGGGTGCACCTTCCTGGAGGACTTGAGGTGCCTGAGCAATAAGTGACAGGTGTGTGCCTGTGGTGCGGGAGGAGGGAGAAAAGCCCTGCTGTCCCCTCCAGGAGCCCTTCCCAGGAGGCCACATGCCTCCACTCCTGTCTCCAGGCTCCTCCCTCTGCCTTCATTCTTTATTACAGAGTGATTAGAGCTGCAAAGTCCCCAACAGCCACTGGGCCTCTTAGCATGGATGGGATGATGCAAGCTGGGGCTGGAATGGTTTCTAAATAGAAGAGTTTCTAAAGTGTTCTGCGAGGCAATAGCAGTGGCAGCTGCCGTTTCAAAGAGTTTGACTGACACTGGGAATTGCACATATTTTGAGCCGGAGCTCTCAGAACAATCAGGGAAGACTCGATCGGATGGCAACATGAGAACAGGCTATGCTGCCTCTGTCCCCTGGGGCCACACTGCCAACCCTTCCCCAGTGCGCCAGACTCTAGAGGCTTGGGGAAGGGAGAGGTGGGATGAAGGCAGGTCACAGCAGGGAGTGCGGAGGATGGGGGAAGTGGAGGCAGTCTGGGAATGGGGTCTGGTAGGTGATGGGGCAGAGAGAGCACAGCCGGGCCAGCCTAGAAGCTATTTTCTGTGGGGGCTCTGGCCAAGAGAACAAGGGGATTTTAGCTTCTCTGCTTCAGATGGTACCTGGTTGTGTGTCCTCACCTGAACCTCAGGCCAAGAGGAGGTTGCTCCTGCCTTTGCTTATCGCCTCCCTACTGGAGATGGGGCAGGCTTTCTTAAGACTCAGGGCATTTCTGGTTCAACCACTCTTCCCCCAAAGGTATAGACACCAAGTCTCTCCAGAGTCAGCTGTGGCCTCCGGTCTTGAGTTCTAGCACTTACCAGGTGGACCAGTCACTCTGGGACTAAGGGAAAGTTCTAGCACATAGCAGGTGGACCACCCTGGGGCTGAGGGAAAGCAAGGTCCAGGCCAGGACCGTAGGGGCCAGCTGGTTCTAACAAACATAGGTTACTCTGCTGCCTCCGCCCTGAAGCCTTGACTCTGGTGAGGAAAAGAAGCAGTCTCCATGATTAGAAAAACCTTTACCTTCCTCTTGGAGGCGGCCTGGTCGAGGAGAAGGCAGAGAGAGCTCTTAGGGATTCCTCCTGCTGGCTCACCAACACGCACTAAGAATGTGGCAGGTGAATCTCCTCTTTTATTAGCAGAGGAGACTTTGTTCCCTGCCTCTTAATAGTTCCTACCTGCTCAGCTCTTTCTCCAAAGTAGACATTTCTGATTGCATGGATTGTTATTGCTTTTCCTCTTTTTTTTTTTTTCTTGCCAGAGGGATTTGGGGCTTGTTGCTAAAACAGACTTGGCTGGAGATTTTGGTTGGAACCTGGCTTTGCATAAAGAATGCATCCACTCCACTCGTCAGCTTTGCAGAGAGGCCTGTTGAAAACTGGCCCAGGGGGATTCTGGGAGGTGGCCATTTGGGCAGTGGGCCAAGTTTCCAGGGGCAGCTTTGGAACTGGGTGCCTCCCAGACTCACGGGGCAGCTCTCTGCCTAGGAAATGTGATGCTGCTCACACGCAGCTCAGAAACTGCGCCATCTCATTCCAGCAACAGACTGTTAATGGACAGTGAATCTAAGGCCTTATTTGCCACCCATCCAGCCTTAGGGATTGACAAACCTAATTAAGTTCACTTAATGATTTTAAGTAGCTGACAAAAAGGTGTCTCGATGCGGATGGAGGGAATAGCAATGCTTTGATGAGAGAAGGAAAGAATGGCGAGATGGAGTTAGAGGTATTTAATGGATGTGCACCATGTCTCAGATTCCTCTGTTGGCCACTTAGTGGGCTTGGGAGGAGGGAGCTGGGACTTGTCTTCGCAGCTGGGACTTGTCTGGGATCTGGATGCTTAGGATAGAACTGGCAGATACTGCTGAGAAAATATACTTTCTCCAATTTCTCACTGCGCAGTTGATTTGCTTGGCAAGAATCTTCTAAAATGGCCTGTCACCAGGCTCGGGTCGTGGTATGCATTTCTATTAGAATAACGTTGGTGATGAAAGAGCCCTTCTGCATTGTCCCATTATCTGTGTAATTGACTTCAGTTACTGGCTCAGGAGGAGGGGCTGATGGACAGCTTTGGGTTCCTGGGACTAGCCCTGCTTTAGGTTTGATGTGGCCAAAGCTGGACATGTGTGTTTCGACTCTATTGAGTCTTTGGCTCCTGCATAATAAAGTGTGACAGACCATGTTCAAGGACAAGAGTTGGGAGCATCCCCCATCCCTCTTAGTCACACTCTCAGAAGTTATTTAGCACCAACTGACTTGGTTTCCCCTCTGGGCATAATACAAAGAACAGTGAGGAAAAGTCAACACAGAGAACTTCCAGGGCTTCCAAGGGCCATCGAGATCTTTCACAATGAGTCTGGCTTCAAGAGGAAGAAGCCCTTTTTGAAATAAGAGAGAAAATGAGTTTTCAGTTAGGCTGAGCAAGCATGGAGCATCACTCGGACCTTTCCACGTTCTGGGGTGAAGGCTTCTAAGCATTAGCTTTCTGTGCTCACTTTTGCAGCCTGAGACCAAAAGATCCCAGGTCTTTCATGTGCCCGGGCATGCCATCAATTGGAAAAGTCCACACAAGAAAGGTCCAGACTGCAGGGTGGGTGGAAGCCCATCTCTAGCAAGTTCCTGCTGCCACATCTACTGTGTTCTAGTGGAGGCCCCAGGCTTTAAGGGGAAAGGCAAAAGCAAGGGGGTTTGCTTTTTGGAGACCTGGCCTAGCAGGGAAGGTGCCTATGCACAAAAATATCTGACCCACAGGCTTGCATGTCCCATGTCCCCGGGAGGTGAGCAGAGAGCAATAGCGAGAGAGAGATGGGGGTGGGGAGGAAGGAGGAAGAAGAAAAGGGGACAAAGAGAGAAAGAGGGAGAGGGAGAGGGCATCCTTTGGCTTGTCAAAGTTACATACATATTATGAAGTAGCAGAGGCAAGATGAAGACTCAGGCCTCTTGCTTCCCAGGTCATTTTCTGCCATCCCTTGCAGAACCCTCCCAACCTGTTTAATCTCATCAAGTTTCATAATACTCTACACTGTTAGTGAAGTAAAATGAGTTCCTTGGGACAATCTGGGCTGGAGGGGACTGTCTAGATCTAGAAAGCCCTGCATCCATTCTTCTCAGAGACCGAGCCATGCATTCCTCATTTCTAAGGATGCACACCCACCCCCCAAGCACTGGTCTCTCCTCTGTCTTTGTTTTAGCTGTGTCTTGGAGAGCTGAAATGGTATTAGAGATGCAGCCTCCAAATGGTGAGAAGACCCAGGAAAAGGGTGGTTGTTCCCTTCTCCTGACAAAATCATCTTTTTGAGGTTGAAGAAGCATTGATCTTTTCTGCTTGGGGGTGGGGGCTGAGTTTCAGAAAGCAGATGGGAGCAAAGACTGGGCTATATGCTTGGTGGGACCCTGAACAAGTCTCTTAAACTTTATTTATTTTGGTACTGGGGATTGAACCCAGGGGCATTCTATCTGTCTCTGAGCTATACCCTCAGCCTTTAAAGAAATTTTTTTAAAATTTTGAAACAGGGTTTCACTAAGTTACTGAGGCTGGCCTTGACCCTGAAATCCTCCTGTCTCAGTCTCCCAGGTTCCTGGATTATAGATGTGCATCACCACACCCAGCTAAGTCACTGAAAGTTGATAGGTGCCATCTTGGTCTTAAAGACTGTGTCACACAGATATTTTCACAGTGGAAGCCTTCCTTTAGCATGAGATATTCTATATCACTGCTCCAGTTTCATATTATATTTTTATTAGGAATCTGAGCTTCCTCAGGCAGTGTTACAAGTTACATCTTTCCTCCTTTGCCCCAGAGCAAAGATTACGTGAGTGAGACACTTGAGCCTGTAGGTAGGAACACAGAGATTTGTAAGACATGGACCTTACCCTTGAGGATTTCGATCAGTCATACGACTCATATTATCCACTGATTGGGGGACTTCTGAAATTCTTTTCAGTTCTGCCCCCTATAGAGCTACAATCTATACAAGCTGTAAAAGCATGAATCTGGGTTATGGGAGAGAAGAAATCAAGAAAGATTCTGAAGAACGGAATGTCTAGAATGGTAGAGCGATGGACACAAGTGTCCTTTGGGACTGGGTGTGCTGGTTAGGGCCATGCCACAGGTGTGGATGGGATGCCAATCAGACAGCTGGAAACCCAGGTACAGGACCCAGGTAAAAATGAAAACGTGTGAGTCATCCACATGGAAGAGAGGGTGGAAGTCATGGCACTGAGGCTCCTGCAGGGATAGCACATGTAGAATTGGATTCTGCTTTGTTTCAAACTATTAGAAGCTCAATTATCCCCTCAGTTCCCGACTTTGTGCCTAGTGGGAGAAGAGACTGAGCTACATTTTCAGAGGCGTTTAGAGTTATGAAAAACATATGCGTCTGTTGATTTATAAACTGAGCTGTGGACATTACCAAGGAAATCTTGAGCAGATTGGCACATCCGTTATTCTAAAGGGGTTCACTTAGTGCCATTTGGAGCGGCTGCTTCTTAAACCAGGCTCACGGGCCTGATCTGTCTCACTGCTTTGCACTCTTGATTGTGGAAACTTAGCAATCAAAAGCAACAGCTTGTCCCAAACGTCACAGTAAATCAGTGTTGGAAATAGGATTTAAAGCTCAGAATTGCTAATCTACTCCTTGCTCCAGTGATCTGGGATATTTTCTGAGAAAAAAACAAAACAGGGCCAGATCCTTCTAGAGTTATGAATGTTTAATTTGTACATATCAATGCGTGGGTGCCCATTGCATGCTGAGCCACCGGCCACATCTCTTCCCCTCTTCTCAGATGGCTGAATCAAGGCTGTCCTGGGCTGGTGGTATCTTTTGGAAGGCAGTAGAAGGAGGGCTCTCTTCTCCTCTGACTCCTTCCTTCCTCCTTTCTGAGCTCCACTTTGAGGCTCCAATCATTTCACATTGGTCCCTCACAAGAGCCTCTGATGGTCTCCATGCTCTGGCTACCCCACTCTCCAGCCAGTACTGGGCTCCGTGGCTCCCTACTACACACAGTCCAAAGTCCAAAACACTTGGCTGAACACTCTCATTCACTCTCCTCCAGGGAGATAGATAGCCCAGGAGTCTCTGAAGCAACCTAGTCAGCTATTCTTGAACTCACAGAAAACATCCCTGTTTCTAAACCTCTGCTTGCTCTGATGGCCTTCTGTAGAATGCTCTGTGCCTTGCTAATTTCCCTAAGCCCTGAATTTTTCTCCAGGGCTGGTTTATTAGCCCATTTTCCCCATGAGGCTTCCCCTGACTGTTCTGATATTGAGAGGTCATTGTACCAACTGGACACTGGCCATGCTCTGTAGGACCCTGTACAACGCTGGTGTCTTACCATTTGCTTCTTAGTTGCTGAGGCTGGCCTTGAACCTGTGATCCTCTGTCTCAGTCTCCTAAGTACTAGGATTACAGGCATGTGCCACCATGCCTGGCTACCACCTGCCTCTTAATGCATGTGCCCTGTGCTCTCAGGCATTCAGGGCCTGTGACTCAGCAAAAGGCTGGTCCTCTTGCTTGGTGGGGGCTTAATCTATGTTGGCTGCCAGTGTGACAGCCAATGATGCCTCCCCAGATACATCTTGATTCTTTGTCTTGCCCACTAGAGACCTGAATCTGTCATTTTTATGCCAGTGACTTCCAAATGTGGTTGCACATCAAATTCACCTGGGGAACTTTTGGGGGGAACTTTTAAAAAATATGGATCCTTGAGCCCAATACCTGACCTGCTGAATCAGAATGTCTGTATATGGGGCCCACGTCTCTGGAGCCAGGGGAGGGGTACTGCATGTTCCAGCTGATTATAATGTTCAGTCAGGTGTGTGAATCATTGCCCTATGCTGTCCTGCTAGTCTTAGGCCCTTTAAAAAGCACTTTTCCCTGTTTATTTATTTTTTGTTTTTAGAAAAGAAACGAGTTCAGTGAGAAAAATTCTGGGGTGATTTCTGCCAGAAAATAAGATTTTGCCGCATCATAAAATTTTGGGAATGAAACATTCATACTTCAGAATAGATCCTGGAATTGATTTCAGCCTTGAATTATGAGGCTTTGTCGAAAGAAGCTTGATCAATGCTCAGAGTAGCTAAATGAGGAAGCGGTATTCTCAAGTGACACTCTGATAGATGCCCACAGATGGGAGCTGTATTCTTTGGCTTATTCTATGACATAACATCTCATTTTTTTTCTCATCTAACCCACTTCTCTTATTTGAGCACACAGCTAGACTACATTTCCCAGCATCCATTGCAGTGGGCGTGGCCATGTGCCCGAGTTCTAGCCAATGGAAAGTGAGCTGAAGTGATGACTCATAAGAATTGTCCTCTGCCAGACCCCCATGCTCTTTCTCCCCTGGCTGGCTGAATGTAAAGGAGTCCAGACTGGGGAGAAGGGTGGAATCACAAGATGGAAGGAGCCTGGGTCCCTGAATGACCACTAGTGGAGGACCATTCACCAACCAGCACACTCAGTTTTGCTTTTACATGAGCAATAAATATATTTCATTTTTATACAGCTCTGAGGATTGGGGGTTTACTGTTATTTTGGGTAGTGGTACCCCAACTGACATCGCATGTAGTGCAAGCCTGGGCACTCAGGTGTGTTCAAGCACCTGGCATGGTTGGGTTGATGACTCACCTGCTTGAGGGGTGAGGTGATGGGTAAACTTCACCCCAGTGGCTGCAGGGCTCTGTAGCACCCCACCCTTGTGGCTGCAGCCCCTCCCCCCCACTGCATCCTCAGCACTGCTCTAGAACCAGGGCACCCTAATGAGTCAGGCAGGGTGCATTTAAGGAGAGTGGCCTAGCGCTCTTGAACAGGGAGGCATTTTTCTTGTGCAAATGTTCTGTACACACAGGCTTCTGGTTCACTGGCCAGGTTTCTGTCATGCTAGGAGGCCTTCATGCTTATGTTGTTCCCAGCTTTTTACCTGTGTCCTGATCACATGTCCACATCCCTGTCTGGGTGACCTATCTAGAAGCCTGGTTTTCCCAAGGCTGTGCCTGGCTTGCTCCTATAGGCCAGAGTCCTTCTCTGGATCCTGCCTGAGTGGCTGGGCCCTGCAGGTGCTGGTTCACCTCCTCATGGCTGACAGCCTCCCTGACAGGGTCCCCAGACAGCCAAGGCCCAGGCTGCATCATACATCCCTCCTATCAGCTGCTGATGCGAGATAACACCCTCTGCCTGTTGTCGCCCAGATTCATAGAAGAGATATTTGACCATGATAACAAGTGTTTTAAAGAGGATGAATTTTGAGCTAAAAAATAGTGCCTTGAATCCCGAATCTTCTGCTTTCTAATTGTGTGTCTCTGAACAGATTATTTCACTACTCTGAGCCATTTTCTCACTGATAAACTGAGGGCTCTAAAATCTGGACTTCGATGATGAGGATAAATGAGCAAATATGCTTGGTTCAATGAGGATGCAATCCCTCTTCTGTCTATCACAGCCACAGAGGCACAGGCCAAGGGCTCGAGGAGGAGTCTGTGCCCTGCCAATGTCCCCTCGGCCTTGCAAGTTTCCAGTGAAGACAGGGACCCTGCTCCCACCTCCTTTGCTGGAAAGGAGAGTTAAGTCAAGCGTGCACATGAAGGGTTTGAGCCCCTTGGAAAAAGACTCAATGGATTGAGTGGGCATAATTTACCATGCCTAGAAGCACCATCTATTTTCTTCATTCAGAAAACTGCCTCAGTATCACATTGCCCATCAGCTTGTCAAGGTCCCCAGCACCTGCAGTTCTGGGAAGGGACACTAGTGCTGCCACAGCTGGTTGGGAGTGGAGAACACCTTCCATTTCCTTATCCTATTGTGTGGACTCAGGGAATCAGACTCATCTGGGGAGGGCAGGTGAGATGCTCCCCTCCCTTTTGCCCCTACCTCCAACTTTGGAGCTAGAGGGCTACTGTGGGCTAAGTTCTTGGAGTGTATCTGCTGATAGCAAATGAATGAACCAATGCTGGCCCTCATGACTCTTCTGCTTCCTGACTATGGCCTCTGGACAGTTATTTACCTCCTCTGAGCCACAGTTTCTGGGCAATAGGCATTGTTCTCTGCTTGTGTTGCTGTGGGTGTATCTGGTGGAGGAGCACCCAGCACAGCAACTGTAAGGGTGCCCATTGGGAAGTGAGAAGCCCCCAAACTGGGGCTTTATTGGGCCTCATGCTGTCCCAGCTCCCCGAGTCCCCTTCCTCCAGGCCCCCACGCTCTGCCATGCAACAGTCTTGTTTCCCTGCCAGCCTCCCTGTTAGATGGCATGTCTTCAGAGCTGGCACGGTACTGCTCATCTAGGTAAGCCCTTCGCCTGGCACTACACAGGGCAGTAAATGTTGGCTGGATAAATAAATACACAATGCCTGGGTGATTGTGAAGATGGGTACCATTTCATGCTTGAGAACCTTTGCTGGATGCTGGCTGGTGAAGGAGAAGGAGATGGAAGCAGGACCTCACCGAGAAGCTTCTGTGTTTAGTGGCTGGCGGGATGTTGGGCAAGTTATTGAACCCCTCTGACTCAGTCTCCTCATCTGAACATGGATGACATCTGCACTAACTATTTGGCAGTGTGGGCCTGAGGGGGCACCTTGTGCTGGGAAGGATTAGGCACCCTGGATAGGAGGCACATGGCCACTGTGGGTGCTGAGAATGAGGACAGGAGCTGTGGTGAGTGATGGTCACAGCAGCCTGTCCAGCAGAGGGCAGCAGGCGCTGGCTTGTGGGGGTTCGCAGGACTGTGACATCTACTCCTCCCAGCAGGCATCCCTCCTGACTGGGGAAAGACTGGTGGAGGCAAAACAGTTACAAATGGAAAGTTGAAGAAGGAGAAAGAATGGATAGAGGGTCTGCTGCGTTCATTCTTCTAGGGACAGAGAAGCTGTATTTAGCATGGCACACCAACCTCATGGCTGGATTTCCTGCGTCAGTCCTTATGACAGTGAAGTTTATTCTCAACTACAGGAAGATTTGTTAAATATATAGCTAAACCTATTTTATCTTTTGCCTTTGTTAGAGGTGGTACATTAATACGTCTGCGAATAGCAAATGCCTATCGGAACCTATGCTTGGAGTGAGACATGTGGCATGGGCGTGGTCAAAGGCATGCTAGAGTGGTGACCTGAGAAGACACAGGGAGGGGACACAGTGGCCTGGAAGGAAAAGGTGGAATCCTCCTCTCTGTTAATGCCGCCCCTGCTGCAGACCCGAAGGAAGGAAAGGCAGGGTGGGCTGGGTGGGGTCTTTAGCAGGAGGGGTGCAAAGGGAAAATGGATAATTAACTGGAAGTGAACAAAAGGTGCAGCCTAAAAACAGCCCTGGACCAAAATATTTTGACAATAACAATAGCTACCATTTACCAAAATTCCTTCTACAAGTAGCACATTATTTCCTCAGGCAGTACAGAGGAAGCAGACCAGCCTAAGGGTTAAGGGGAAATCATCTAACCCTTTAGCCCTCAGATTCCTCATGTAAGAAAGGGGATTAATTATGGTATCTGTCCCAAGGGGCTGTTTTAAGGATGAAATGAGATAATGCATGCTAAGTACTTGTTACAATGACTGGCACGCAGTAAGCAGTCATCAAATGCTAGTTCTAATCATCATCATTTTGAACCCTTCAGTGGTTGAGAGAGGATGCCGTGATGCAATTTACAAAAAATGTGAATTAAACACAACCTTTTCAGGATAGCACGTCCAGACCTGCAAACTGAGGATCACCCACAATCTCCAGATTCCCACTGACTGCCATCTACTGCTTCTCTACACAGGCGACAATAAGTTAACGGAAATGCCCCTCTAATGCCTTTCTCATCTCAGAAAGATGCGATACAAGGAGAGAGTATTGTTGTTGGTAGCTCCCCACATAAAATGGGGATTCTGGGGACGATAAATGAAAGTTGAATAGGAAAAAAAGACCTTGACACTATGGAATTTCTGGTCTAAATGCATGAAGACATAACTCTGGGTTTAACTGATCTCATTTGAAAGATGCATTTGTGAAACACGCTGCTTGTCGTTTAGGACAAAAGATGCAAAGGGAACAGGAAATCTAAATATCTCCAGAGGGAACGTTTTTTCTTGTTAGACTATGTATATAGCACGCAGCTAAAAGCCTTTCTAATGATAGTGCTGAGGAATCAAACCTACACAGGTGTGATAAGTTATGTACTTTATATTTGACTGTACAATTGCAGTGATTTGTGGGGCATGATTTGATCCGTGGTATTTCCAAATTCATCTCCTGATGAGTTGAACTTAATAGCTTCTGCTCTGGAAGCACGTCAAAGCTTAGGATGGTGGGGGGAATGTTGTGTTTAGTTTAGTAAGACATATGATTATAAAGAGGAAAACTAGGAGTGTATCCTCACCAGAGACCGACAAGTAGAATTAAGGGGAGACAACTTGCCTTTCTCCCATTTTGAGAAAAGGTGAAATTGAAAGAGAGAACTTGCCTGTCTCCCATTTTGAAAAAGCAGAAAGATTGGCAACTGAATTGGGGAGGACTGAGGAAGTGGAGAGACAATGAAGAAAAGTGCATTGGTTATATGAGGTGGATGTCAAATGATGAGCCAGCTCTTAAGCACACATCAGGCTGATATTTGATTTGGTGGTGTCCTTCAAAATTACCTTGAGAGCATGCATCTGTATTCCAGGGATGTTACCACTGCTCAAAACATCTTGGGCACTGCTCTGGGAGATTTTTTCTTCTTACTCTGTATGGTATGGTTGTAGAGTTCCCACAATTCCTTTTTTTGTAGAGTTTCAAATTTTGATGATGATGGATTATTACATCTATCACTTTGCATGTTTGCAAATGATCAGAAGAAATATTACTCCATGGATTAACATTTCGTCATTACCAGCCTCTTTGTACCTCTGTTTGGAGCCTTTGCAGTACTACCATGTGGTGAGAATGGTCTGACAACAGCTCTTTTGTCTCAAGTGCCCAGCTCTAGCACTCTACTCACAAGGACCAGGGCACACAATTAGGATCAAAGTCTTTCTTATAAAGCAATTCTGACAGGACAGTGACCAGAAACAAAGAAAGCACAGGTATCAGGCAAATCCCTAAAGAGGATTCCTTGTCACAAGAGTAACAAATGCTGTTGTGGTTCATCTGACAGGACACAGGTGTTGCTTTGATATACAGAACATTTTGCAGTAGTATTGTTATAGAGTGATTTTATCTCATTTGTTAGACACAGGTTGGATAGAGGAGGAATGCTAGGTGGATTCCAACAAGTAAAACTCTCAATTCATCCAGCTGGAATTTTGACGTCTATGTAATTTCTCTCGGTGTATAATTCTGCCAACACAGATTTATGTTAGATGTGGTACCAGGTTCAGGAAGCAGGGACATATAAGATGGACATGATCCCTGCCTTGTTGATGGCTATATTCAGATAAAAAACCCAGATAGTAAAGACTGACATGTTATTATAGAGATGTCACAAGAGCCATGAGAATATATTGTCAGTGCATATGTAGTCTAAGGGATCCGGGGAGACGTCTTTAAAAAGAGAAGCAAGAGTGGTATTTAGAGATATGGAAGGTAAAGGAAGAAGATTGAAGTGAAGAGAATGGCAGATGCCCAAAGCCTGGAGGTAAGAATTTTTAGCATGGTATAACTGAGTAGAAAGAAGTTCAGTGTGGTTTCTGGGTAGAGTAAAAGAAAGAGAATAGTATAAGAAGGGACTGGTGAAGTTAGGGTTGGACAGTTCACACATGAGCCTAAATAAAGGTCATATTAAAGAATTTGAAAGGTAACTTAAAACCACCAGAAGCCAGGAAAATTATTAGATTTATATTTAAAATATTATTCATGTTATATAATGCCCATGAACTTTTTAGGGCTAGCCTCTAACCCCTGATGAATCTACTTTAAAAAATATAATGTGTGAGCCAGGCATGGTGGTGCACACCTGTAATCCCAGTACTTGCAAAGTTGAGACAGGAGGATCACAGGTTTGAGGCCAGCCTCAGAAACTTGGTGAGACCTTGTTTCAAAATAAAAAATAAAAAGGGCTGGGGGTGTAGCTCAGAGGTAGAATGCCCCTGGGTTCAATTTCCAGTATCACACACACATACACACAAGTAATGTGTGGAGGTTGGGGAATCTGGAAGCAGAGTGTGGAGGTTGGGAAATCTGGAAGCAGAGGTGATTTGGGACAACACAGGAGATAAAGAAAGTTCCCAACACCTACAAGGCTAAAAGGGCCAGGAATGGGAGCTGTCCGCGAGCCAGGTGCTGAATAGCAGAGGCTAGGAGCTCCCTAAGGGAGCTTCATGGAATAAATGCAAGTGGTGCAGATGTTGATGCCTACCTCTAGGGTGGGAGGAAGGGAGTTGGTCTTTCTTTGTCTTTTGCCCATTTTGCTTTTATCTTTTCCTTACTTAGTCTCTTCCTCTACTTTCTGCCTTCTCCCATTTTCATTCTATGGCAATCCAGGTAGCCATAGCTCACTCCCCTGAAAGGAAGAGGGAAGAGCGTGCTTCTTGCTTCTGCTCTGTCATTGACTTCTCCTTATGAGGAGTCAACAGAACATTGATGCCAACAAGTTAATAAAGATCCCACCATTATCTTAGGTTTGCATGACTGATCCTTATTGCTAAATTTGCCATCTCACTCTTCCGAGGCATTGGGTGGGGATATATAGTTGGTATTAGCAGTTATTACTGATTAGGCATTTAATGTGGGCCAGACAATTCATTTTATTTCCCAGAGTTAGGGTTGGACAGGTAACACATGGGCCTAAATATAGAGAAGACAGATTGTCTCTGTTTTAAAGAACATGGCTTGAGTCAGAAGTTCAGTGGTTGTGATTTGTGCTATTTGTTCAACAAATTATTACTGAGCCCATATACCCACAGTACATGGATGAAAGATACAAAAAGTAAAATTCATTGGTACCTACTTGGTTCTTATGAAAATAGTTTTATTTAGTCTTATAACAATCCTGTGAAGTTGTATAGTTATTATACTAATTTTAAAGAGGAGGATGCCAAAGGCCCAGAGAGGTTAAATAATTAGATGAAGTCACACAACTAATATTTCCTGAGCCATTGTTGAAATTTGGGACTTATCTGGCTCTAAAGCCTATGCTCTTTCAACCACAGAGCTTCTTTAGTTTTATGGGCCAGTCACATCTACTATCTATTTTATTTCAGCAGGTGAAAACTGCTTGCCTCATCCTCCTGCAGTTCCATTCTCTTTGGGTCTTGATGCCTTCTATATCACCTCTAGCTCTGGAGGGTCACTTCCAGCCCCTTCCAGCAGCCTGCAGGCTTTCCATGAGTGGGGGCACTCTCGTTTTCTGTATTTGCATACTTATTGGGTCATGAGCCATCATCAAACCAAGCTGGCCTTTGTCTGAATTCCCACTGGATATTTTGGTCTCAGTATCAATATTGGAAATGTTAATCTGGTAAACAGCCTTTAACAGGGAGGAGAGAAGCTGAGAACAAAGTTTCCTTCAGAGGAAACTCTAGTGCACGGGAGTGAACACAGTCAACATCTTACTTGCTTCCAATTCCCTGGAGTGGCTATGAAAGAGAGAGGACTTGCTGGATCAAGGAGAAAAAAATTCCTTTGATTCATCTGAATTAATTTCACATCTCCCAGGAGGGAGGGCCCTGGCATCACCCTCATGTTCTCCATGCCCTGTGCACAGCCCCACAATCCCAAAGAACAAAGTGTGGGTAGCGCCCCCACTTCCCTCTTCTCCCTCTTTAATTAAATCCATTTGTCCTGGGCTCCTTGAGCCTTCGGGTGTCCATGGGCTTTGATATTTAACCCACACACATCTGAAGGAGAGGGTGACTGGTTCTCAGGATAAGGACAGTGCCTTCTTGCTGTGACAGCAGAGCTCCAGTTATGAGCTCTGGGGATCAGAGCCTCTGAGGTTTGGGTGAAGAATCTGAAACCTGGCTTCCTACTCACAAAGCTGTAGCTGACTGGCACCCTCTACCTCACCTTGAGCCCTTGGCCCTCACTTTTCAGAGGTGAATACACCAGATGGTAATTTGATTATGTTTTAGGAGATGAATACAGAGGCCGCCACAGATGTAAGGGATATTATTTAGCCTATACAAGATGGCTTTTCCTCTTCAGGTTCACTTATCTGTCTCATTTATAGGAGTGACCCTTGTCCCCTTTTGGTCTGGAGCAGGTCAACACCAACCATTGAGTGTTCAGTATGACACAGCAGAGTGTCACACGAGAGCTGCTGTGCCAGGCTTTTTTACACAAGCACTGCTTGCTCCAGGCTGACTGCAGGTGGCAGAGTAGTGCTGTCCTCGGGAGACAAGGAGCAGCTGAACTCTGTGGGTTTCTGCTCTATCCCAGGGCCATGTGGGGTTAGCCATCTTCTAGCCCAACCCTCTCCATTAAAAGATGAGGAAACTGAGGTTCAAAATGGTGAAGGATCTTGCTCAAGGTCACAGAGGCCATTAGTGATAGAATCCAATAGGAACTAGGACCTCTGGGAGAAGCTGTTTCCTGAAGAATTTGTCATCCACCTTCATCAGCTTGCTCTGGGACCTGACTCAGCAAAGTCGTGGACTTGGATTTGGGCCTGGGTGCTGGTCCTGACTCTGATGCCCACCTTGTTGGTACTTAACTTCTTTGATTTTTCAGTTCCTTCCCTTGCAAAAGAACAGGAGTGTGGATCCATGATAAGGCCTGTCCTACCTACCTCGGAGGGTTTGATGTTAAAAAAAAGAACACGTCAAATGGGAAGAAAGTAAGGAAAAATCTAAGAGGAAATGTTATATACACAGGAAACTGATTATTATCTGGGAGTAATGTTGAGTCACTCAGATATATATTTTTTTTGTACTGGGGATTGAACGCAGGGGCATTCTACCTCCAAGCTATACCCCCAGCCCTTTTTATTTTTGTTTTGAAACAGGTTCTTGCTAGGTTGCTGAGAGTCTCGCTAAGTTGCTGAGGCTGGTCTCAAACCTGCGATCCTACTGTCTCAGTCTCCCAAGTACTGGGATTACAAGCATGCACCACCATGCCCAACTGCTCAGTTTTATTTTTTCCTATAGTTAGATATTGGAGGCAGCCAATCAGGCCAGGTGAGAGATGCTGGAGATGAGTGCTCATTAGCACCAGATTCCCTTGGAGAGTCTTGTGCTCCTGGTATCCTGCAGAAAGTGTGCATGCCCACACGTGTGTGTACATGCTTGTCTTGGGTAAAGGCACGGGGGCAAGGAGGATATGGCCCCTTTGGCACTGAGGCTGGTAGAGTAATAGGGAGTCCGTGTGGGGGATGTTAGAGGCCCACCTGTCAGACACGTCGAGGAGAGGCAACACTGTCCACTGCCACAGGCTCAAGCCTTCATTGGTGGCGACCTGCCAGACCATCCTGCTTTGTTCCTTCCCGGTTTTGTTCTCCACCAGCATTAAGGACACGTTTCCCCTCAAGGCTCCACGGATGAGCCAGGACATTCGGAGCTGTGATGGAGAGAAGAGCCGGAGGATAAGAGGTTAACATTGAAACGAAACTTTAGGTCCCCTTGCTGGAATTCTCAGCTGAAGCCTGCAGGATGTTGCTGGAGACTCAGCTGACAGTGGCCAAGTGAGGACACAGATGCCTGATCTCTCTCATTGTTCTCCCAAGTGGCTTCTCTTAAGTTCAAGGAGCTGGGCAGGGGGGACAGGACAAGCAGTGGGCAAGTCTGGAGCTTTGTTCAGGTTGACCATATCATTCTGCATTTCATAAGATTCTGTATCTGAGGTAGATCAGTGGGGTATTCAGTGAACTTCCTAGAGAGGAGCCAAATATTTTTGTCTACAGCCCCAATTTACTTTGTGACCTTAGGCAAGTAATTTTTCTTTTACTCAATTACTTTTTTAGTGATTTAGATATAATAGGTTTTTACTCCTTCACCAAAGACTCTAATGATCTTATTTGAACAGTAGTACCACATGGAGTGTTAGCTGAGACCCTATGACTTGGTAGGAAAAGATCAGACAAAATTCTACATATTAGGATCTTTTTAATGTAATTGTCTTCCAGAATGAGGAATGCTCACACTCCCAAAAGAAACGAGGTGACTTCATCCCAAGTCAAGAAAGAGTGGTCTTTCCAGTTAGAAGGGCAGTCATCAAGAATATAGACAATAATAAATGGTGGCAAGGATGTGGGGAAATAGGAACCCTTATACACTGTTGATGGGATTGCAAATTAGTACAGCCACTATGGAGATCAGTGTGGAGGTTTCTCAGAAGACTAGGAATGGAACCACCATATGACCCAGTGATAGCACTCCTGGGTATCTTTCCGAAGGAACTGAAGTCAGAATATTATAGTGATACATGCATATCCATGTTTATAGCAGCACAATTTACAATAGCCAAATTATGGAACCAGCCTAGGTGTCCGTCAACAGATGAATGGATTGCAAAACTGGTATAGACACACAATGGAATTTTACTCAGCCATAAAGAAGAACAAAATATGTCATTTTCAGGAAAATAGATGGAATTAGAGAATATTATGCTAAGTGAGATTAGTCAGTCTCAGAAAGTGAAGGGCAGCCGGGCATGGTGGTGCACGCTTGTAATCCCAGTACTTTGGGAGGCAGAGACCAGAGGATGGAGGATCCGGGTTCGCGGCCAGCCTCAGCTCTCTCTGTCTCTCTCTCTCTACCTAGTGAGGCCCTCCACAACTTCGTGAGACCCAGTTTCAAAATAAAGTATAAAAAAAATAGGGCCGGGGGTGTAGCTTGGAGGTAGAACACCCCTGGGTTCAATCCCTGGTACTGCAAAAAAAAAAAAAGAAAGTGAAGGGTCATATATTTTTTTCTCATATGTGGAAGCTAGAGAGAAATTGGGAAACAAAAGGGACGTCAGATAAATGAGGAGACCAGGAGAATAGTGGAAGGGGATTTGGGGGAGGGTGTGGGGAGGGGTAAAAAGAGACATGATGAAGGAAACAGTTCAAATAATGCTATGTACATAGACGAAGATATTAACACCAATCTCAAAAATATGCACAGAGAGGGGGAGGGAGTAAAATGAAATCTGGAGGGAAACACCAAGCGCTGTGTGCGTGGATATTCCTATCACTCTGAACCTCATTATGACATTATAATTATGATGTACCAATAAAAGTATATTAAAAAAGAAAGAGTGGTTTTATGATACCATTTAATACTTATCCCCTGAAGTTTGGGGATCACAGTGGCTTAGTGTCTATCTTCTACCTAGAAAACCTAGAAAAAGTTTGAACTAGAGGTTGGTTAGCTGCTCTGATGGCAGAACAAGAGGAAGTGGTGGTACTGGATGGCCTGCGCTTGCTGGAGCAGAAAAAGAAAAAAGAAAAAATGCATGTTGCATAAATAATAAAAAAGAATGTTGCACACAGTTTAGAGGTGAGTCAAGCATCAGGGAGCCATGTGGGGTCATCTTAGATCTTGCCCGATAGGGCTGTGTGGAGGGGTGGACAGACCACAGAAGAAAGAAGCTGCTGGTATCTCGAGATGCTCAAGGGCAGAGGGAGGAGAAAGTGACCACTTCTAATAGATACACAGATACTGGGAGGTGCAAGGCTCCCTGCATAGTGGAGGTGGCTGGAAGAAAGGTTGATCTCCAAAGGAACCAGTGTCCCTGTGAGAAACAGCAAGCCTCAAACACTGCTCACATCCAGGGAGCACAATGCCAGACACCACAACAGTCCCAGGCAGGGAACTTCCTTGCTCACTCTTTTTTATTTTGGGGGGGGGGATTGAACCCAGGGGCATTTTACTTCTGAGCTACACTCCCAGACCTTTTTATTTTTTATTTTGAAACAGGGTCTCACTAAGTTGCTGAGGGTCTTGCTACGTTGCTGTGACTGGCCTCAAACTTGCGATCCTCTTGTTTCAGCCTCATAAGTACTGGTATCACAGGCATGGGCCACCACATGTAGCTGCCTTACTCTTCTTATGCTTACAACCCTGAAGAGTCAGAGGTCAGCAAGATGGTAGGAAAGGAGAGTCTGGGTAGAGAACCTGATGTCACTGTCCACACGTTTTCCTTGATTTTAGGCAATAAGTCTAACTGGGGTGGGGGTAAGGGTGGGAAAAAAGGCCAGACTTTAAAGCAAGACTGCAGTTCTGACTGGCTGGGAATTTTCGTTACAAAATAAGCTAGTGTTTGGTATTGTGAAGTGACTGCAGAACTGCTCCCCCTTAGAGTGGCCAGATCAGCAGTGGGGCCTGCAGAATTTCCACCCAGTTGCCCACACAGGGAAGCTCAATGAATGGGGGCTCCCAGACTACTCCACACCACTCTTCATGCAAGATTTGCACTTGCCTTGTATTTTTCTGCTTCTGTGTTTTTGATCTTTCCATTTACTTTACTCCTCTTGCCTCCTCTCCATGTTAAAAAAAAAAAAAGAATTCTACTTTCTTCTCAGGGAGCTTCTTTTTATCATCCCTCTCAGAATCAACTTCCTCTTCCTCTGAAGTCCTATAATTGAGGTGATTGGGACCCTCATGGGTGTGGCCCTGCTGTCTTCCCACCCTATCCTTCATTCCCCTTGACCACAAGGTCCTTCAAGGCAGGGAACGTCTTACTTATCTTGTACTCAGTGGCTATCAAGCGATGGCACATTGTAGGAGCCAATCAATGTCAGAAAGAATGATAAGGCACATGTACACAGGTGGCCACTCTTGTCTTTGCCAGGTTCCCTTCTCTGGGACAGCAAATCAGCTTTCTGTCCAGTGGAGCTCATTTGTACTTTCCTATATTCTTGGGGTCTGATTCCAGGGAAAAGAGGATCCTCCACTTCCCAGATACTTGGCTACATTTTAAACTGCTCAGTTCTTTGCAGCTCTTAGGCAAATTTTAGTTTTAAGTAGCATCTTCTAGTGGCATGAGCATGTCAGTGAGGCATAGCTCTGTTATGTCAGTGCTGGGGCCATGGGCAGGCTGATTGTCCAGTTTCTCCATCTCCCTGCACTATGTTTTTGGCCAGTCAGGCTGGGTAAGAGAGAGGGAACTGGGTTGGCTCCCAAGGAGTAGTGCTAAGGCTATGGAATCCTCAGCTTCATGAAGAGATCCACCAGGATCCTTCTTAGTATCAATCTTTGAGGAAGCTGATCATCTATTCCTTCATAAATACTTACTGCACACCTACTCTATGTGGCATACTATGCATATCTTCCCTGCCATCATGGATCTTTTCATCTAGCCAGGAAGGTAGACTTTATATGAATAACTACAAGTGTACTGAGTATAGCAAAAGGTAAAGTAATTGGAGTCACTGGACAGTCAAGATAAAAGACAAAAGCAGTGAAAACAAGACACCTGACGTCATCAAGGCCTAGGTCAAGACAGCCACTGGATCCAATTGTTCAGAGCTATGAATAAATTGGAAAATTTTTAAAAATTAACTTTCCTTTTCATCTTATAATGGTAACACCTATGTTTATAGAAGAAGTCATATTTAGGGCTATAACTCAAGCCAAGGCATGCTGGGGTCTGAATTTCAACAGTAGAATAAGATTGAAAACTGGTAGCCAGTAGAAGGCTAATAAATGTGCATTTGGGAGCCATTATTTTTTTTTATCCACTCAGTGTTTAGTAAGGTGATGTACTCCCAAGCAGATATTCTTCCTCCTTAAGACACGAGAAGTTCTAGCCAGGTGTGGTGGTACACATCTGTAATCCCAGTACATGGGAGGCTGAGACAGGAGGATTGCAGGTTCAAAGCCAGCCTTAGCAACTTAGTGAGGCTCTCCACAACTTAGTGAGACCCTGTTTTAAAATAAAGAATAATATAGGACTGGGGATGTAACTCAGAGGTAGAATGCCCCAGGGTTCAATCCTGACTAACACACACACACACACACACACACACACACACACACACACACACACGAGGAGTCCACAACCTACTGTCTTTGGTCTGTTTCTCACTTGCAGTTATGTCCCCATGACTTCCAGATTCTGCATCTGAGAGCCAGCCCCTGCTTTGCTGCTCAGAGTGTGGTCCTCAGACCAGTATCTTCAGTGGTAGAAATGCAGACTCTCTGGCCTGGCCCCAGACCTACCAAATTAGAATCTACAAGGAAGCACTGAGTTAGAGAGCAGCCTCTGGGGCCTCCCCTCATGCTCCTGTGACTCACCCACTATCCTTCCAGAGTGCACTGGAAGCAGCTAACCTTTGCATCAGCACTCATTCTCCAGGGGCTCATCCAACCATCCTCATTTCCTGGCATGTTGACTACGGCGCAACTGGGAGTTTGTGCTCCGTGCATTAACGGTGTGACCTTAAGACTACTGCTTATTCTTCTTTGGGCCTCTATTTTGTTACAGACAAACTTGTGATCCTAACCATACCTAACTTACCTACCTCAAAAGATGGTTATAAATAGTGAATGAGATAAAGACTGTGGAAGTGGAGCCCAGGTGAGGTTGTGAATGGCACAGTAAAACCAGGGGCTTCCAACCTGGGCTGCAAACTGTCACCTGGGGAACTTTCCAAACTGCTGCTGTCTGCGCTCCACTCCAGAGATTCTGATTTAAGTAGTCTTGGTTAGGTTCTGGGCATCAGAGGCTTTAAAATCCCTCCAGGTGATTCTAAAGTGCAGCCTGGGCCGAGACCACTGGGGAGATGGGGCTACTTAGTGCAGGAAGTAGCCTGGCTCTCTCAGTGAGGGGTCCATTTTCATCTTGGACTTTCAGTTAGAAGCTATTTTTAATCACTAAAAAAATGGCTTAAAATGTGCCCACCATGACCAAGGGGTAGAGGGGATGATTCTTCCGTAGCGGGGAGGACACAGCCTCAGAGGAGGGCCTTCGTGGGGCTGCTACATCAGCTCCAGGCAATCCTGAGAACGACCCACAGTAAGAGAGCCCTGGGCTGGGGAGGGCCAGGAATGACCCGAGCCAGAACTCTTCTCTTGCACCTGCAGGGTAAGGTTCTCATCAGTTTCTTAATTAAAGAGCTGGAGGATGAACACCCTCCAAGTCCTATTGAGTATTCCTTATTAATCACTTGTGTCCAAGGGTATAGAGCACTGTGGTTCCTAAAGCAGACTGCAGGCTTGAGTTCCTCTCAAAGACTTCCATTTCCCTTACCCAGTCCTAGGTTACAGAGCCACTCTGATAGTATTCTAGGTAGATACTCATGCCAAGGACACCCGGCTTTGACCTTGAGGTTTCAGTGCCCGGAGTAGGCACAAAACACCTCTAGGATTTGCTCTGAACACCCATTTCTATCTGTGTGGCCTATGAGATATGAAGTCATTTGTTAACTGACTTGTGATCATAACCATACCTCATTAGGCACTTATACCTGCACTAGGCACTTACACATATGCTCTCTCATTTTATACTCACAACATCCCTTCATGCAGGTATTGTTACTTCCATTGTTCAGAGGAAGAATCAGAGGCTGGCACGGGGGAAGCCAGTCACCCATGGGCACTAAGCCCATAGGCTGTATACCTGGAGCGCACACTCTCTTTGCTTTTCTACTATACCTGGAGTGCTGTATACATGTAATGTATCATGGTAATCCTTAATGCTTTGAGGGCCTATTGTGAAGATTTTCTAGAACATTGTTGCTCAAAACATGGTCTGTGGACCAGCAGTATTGGCATCACCTGGGAACTCGTTAGAACTTCAGGGCCTCAGATCCCAGCCCAGCCCTACTGAATTAGTATGTATGTATATCTATCTAATCCATTTTTGGTACCAGGGATTGAACCCAGGGAAGTTCTACCTCTGAGCTACACCTCTAACACTTTAATTTTTTTAAATTTTGAAACAGGGTCTTGCTAAGTAGCCGAAGGTCTTGCTAATTTCATGAGGCTGGCCTCAAAACTGTGATCCTCCTGTTTCAGTCTCCCAAGTACTGGGATTACCACTTCTGGCTCAGAATTTATACTGTTACAAGATCTTATCTGAGAAATACTTCCATAATGGAAGAATTGGGGAGATAGTGGATTTTAAGACATTTACAACCATTGTTCCTGCCAATTAGCAGTCATGTGTGCATGTGTGTGTGTGCGTTCACACAAATGGGGGAATCATATACAAATCTGAAATTATCTTTATGGGAAATAACACTTGTTGGAGCCTGTCACAATAAAATTTTTGATCCTTCTGGACACATCCTAATAGATATAGGTTCTAAACGGCAGCTTTTGACTAATAAACTTTTTTATATGCAGACAGCAAGTGAGACAAGTGAACAGAAACAACACCAGGGGCACGCCACCAGCAATTATATCTCCTGGCTCCAGCTGGCCCTTTCACAAGGGCCTCTTTTTCCCTGCCTCTCGGTGGGGCCTGATAGACTTTCCAATTATGTGGGACCAGTGTTTGTCATTTTATTAATTAAAGTCCTGTATGTAAAGCAGGAACAGCATTGTGGCTAGGCCTAATGCTATTATTTCTCTCATGGCCCTTTCCTCCTCCAGAGGTAATTACTGCAATTTTATGTCTAGAATGTGCCCCGTGTTTGCTATGCATATCTCGTGGCAGCTTCAGAACAATTTCTTGAACCCATAAGAAAATATCATAATGGAATTTAGGCTGAAAAGAGACTCAGTGGTATCAAATGATGTCCATATTGCACGCAATACCTCCAAATGTAAGAAATGCTATGGTGCGGGGGGATTGCTCTCTTTCTTCACATTTCTGAAGGGTTGCAGGAGTTCCAAGAATAGAGGAAAAGAGAAAAATAAAACAAAATATGGATGGATGCGCCAAGTGTGTATTTCACTTCAATAGAGAGAAACAGGTTTTGGAAGACAGAGATGTGTAAAGACGAGCATGCTCAGGGGGTGACTGGCACCCTGAGCACCCCTACCCTCGGGGTCATTTGGCAGAGACTGAATGACAAGGATTGGAATTATCAGGGACACCCAAGCAAGCTTTGGATGGGGGTCAAGCTTTGTCTCCAACCTCAGCGGACACAGGGTTGTAGTTCTGGGTATGTGAACTTGTTTTGTTTTGGTACTGGGGATTGAACCTAGGGCCTTGCACAAGCTAGGCAAGCACTCTACTGCTGAGCTACACCCCCCAGCCCTGAACTTGTTATTTTAAGAGTTCCCTGTTTTCAGTGTGGTATCTTACTAACTTCAGCTAAGAATATCAACTCACTGCAAAATCCAGTGTTTTTGTTCACCATCTTCTAATTCACCTGGAAAAAATAAATACCAACTCTCCAGCTATAAATAGCCTAATGAAAAATCATCTGAATGCAGCAAGAAGCTGGCCAGATGCAGATTTTTGGATAACAGGTAGATAAAATGTGATGCTGGCAAGTATTTGCAATCATTAAAGCTTAAGAAATGCTGGATTCCTGGTCATGCAAGCAACTGAAAAGCTCGAGGTCCTTCCTGAAGACACCAACTCATGACTTTCTATCACGTTGAAGCCATGGGATATAGACAAGGACATTGTTAAGTCCCCTTTGTTAAAATATGGAGAGAAAACATGAAGATTACATATAAAAACTAATAACCTTGGAATCCCTGGCTGGTGAGGTTATGGAGTTATAGTTATTTATTTTTCCTTCTTGGATATTTTCTTTCTTTTCCAAAATTTTTTACAAAGAATATCTATGACTTTGAATAATGAGAACAAAAACTATAAAATAAATTTAGGATATACAACTATTAAAAGCATGTTTATGAAAAACATGAAGAACAATCTCCTTTTTTTTTTTTGGTATTGGGAATTGACTCCATTTTACCCCTAGGCTACACCCCCAGACTTTTTTATTTTGAAACAGGGTTTTGGCTAGGTTGTTGAGGGTCTCGCTAAGTTGCTGAGGCTGGCCTCAAACCTGTAATCCTCCTGTCTCAGTCTCCCAAGTACTGGGAGTACAGGCATATACCACCATGCCCAGCTATGAGGAATAATCTTTTTTTATTTTTATATCTATCTATTTATTTACTTATTTATTTTTTGTGGCACCGGGGATTGAACCCAGGGGCGTTCTACCTCCACGCTACACCCCCGGCCCTATTTTTTTTTTACTTTATTTTGAAACCGGGTCTCACAAAGTTGTGGAGGGCCTCACTATATTTTCTTACTTTTATTGGTGCATTATAGTCTCACATCAAATATAGTTCACAGTGATAGTGACATACATACACAAAAATATAAAATTAAGTAAAGACACAAAATACTTATACAGCATGATACTAAAAGTCTATAAAACCTATGTATAATTATGTTCAACTCTCTATCTACCTGTCTGGAAAGAAATGTGTCAACATGGTAAATCGGGATTATCTTTGGGGAGTAGGATTGCGGGCAATTTCACTTTTCTTGCTCATACGTTAGTGTATTTTCCTAATATTCTACAATGAACACAGTACTTTTATGATCAGAAAAAAAAATGTTGTATTTAAAAAGGCACCGAGGGAGGATTCTGATGTTGGAACTTAGGAAAAGAGAGTGCTGTCTTTTCTCCCTTCCTGGGAGAGGATCATGTTCTCTCACCTGAGCTGTGGGATCTGAGGGACCCAGGGCAGTGGGGTGCTCCTGAGGGACAAGGAGGCATAGTGCTGTGAGCTTTGGAACCAGAGAGTACTTGGTTTTCATTTATTACAGAATATCCCAGAGCCTCAGTGTCTTCATCTGTAAACTGGGGCCAATAGTACTCTCCCTAGAGATCTACTGTAGGGCTTTACTCAGATCATATGAGCCCAGTGCCCGGCTTAGCAAAGACATTTGATGAAGTCAGTTCCACTCTCCTGTATTGGAAAGGGCGGCCAGGGAACATCATGTTAGAAATGAACAGCTCATGGACCAACAGAACAGGATGGAGTGAAGTATGATGCTGTATTAAAAAATTTCAGTCCATTTTTTTAAAATCTTCCAGGTTCCTTAGAGAATTATCTTTCCAGTCTTATGGAAAGAAAATGATGACCATTCCTCTGAGTTACAATGGAATGGTGTGATCTTGGGCAAATGGCCTCCTCTGTGCCTCAGTTTCTCTATGTATGTTAGAGATGACGCTGAGGAATAACTTTGTAGTCCTCTTGCTGGGAAGCATGACCCGCTCTATGCATTGAAACTCCAGCATCTTCACGGACAGTCACTGGGAAGAGCGTGGACTCAGAGACGTGTTGCATGTCTGCAGGGGCCCAGACCCCCTTCCAGAAGCATTTATTCCCTGATAGCTGGGGAGAGTCTGTGCTCTCACCAGGGTGCGCCTCTGTACATGGGACACGTGAATGTGTTCTAATGATCACCAGTGGGAGCTACAAGGGTCTGTGATTAACATACCACTTTTGAATGGGACCCAAGTTGCTGCCAAGGGCTGGGGAAGATTTTATTCATACCCTGAGCTTTGACAGTAATTCTTCATCTACCTCGGTTTCATCATGTAATGGGAGAAGTATTAATTTTGAATGGCTCAGAGGTGTTAAATTAATTATGTCCAACTGCAATTACAATTGCTGTTGATTACTGTAGCCCATTAGCATGTACCCTGGCAGAGTCAGCCATCTCACTATGAGTGGTGACAGAATGCTAGGCTCAGGGCCCTCCTAGCTCTAGATGCTGGGGCAAGGATTATTTTGGCTTGGAAATCGCAGTGGGACATTTGTTGGATCCTTGAGACTGAATGAGGAATCTTCTTGCTAGCCCCTATCCTTGAGGGCCTGCACAATTAATTAATTAGTTATTGATTAAGTTGGCTTATTGGGCATGTTCTCCTGGGGCTACTGCTAGTAAAATAATGTCCCCAACCTGCCCACACACTGCTAATTGAGAGGAGAAAAGGGAACACACAATGTCTGTAGCAGCGACTTTCTCATGTCTGAGCAAGGAAAGAAGAGAGATAATCATAATAATTGCTGCCATTCATAAAGTATTGTGAAGGTTACAAAGGGTTTTCACATTTTCATCTGATGCTGGTAACAACCTCACACAGCAAGTAAAAAAAAAAAAAAACAGATATTTTTTTATCTCCAATTAGGTGATGTGACTTGCTTGAGGTCAGATGACTCCTCTCTTAAGTGGGGCAGAGCTGGTAATTAAACTCAGGTGGCCTAAGTCAAGCCCAGTGATGTTAGCATGTTTACAGATTTGGCTTTGGAGTTGGACAGACCTGGTTTAAACAGTGGCTGTGCCACTTACCAGCAGGTTGACCTCAGGCAAAACATGGAGCTCTCTAAGCCCTGGTTTCTGCATCAGTGTAGGGGGTTTATGAGTCCTCACAACTCTGTCTTGATAGTGAGAAAATGAAGATGAAATTCTTAGCATAGCACCAGGGGATCAATATTTTAAAAATGCATCCTTAGGCTAGGGAAGAGGCTCAGTGGTAGGGCACTGGGTTGGCCTGTGTGAGATCCTGGGTTTGATCCCTAGCACTGCAGAACAAACAAACAAAAACCTTAGTTGGCTTTAGAGATAGTAAGGGTCCTCTCCCTCGGCTCCAGACTAAGGGAAGATTTCTTTCTCTTGCGCTGCAAAGAGCTAGGGTGTTTGAGGGCTCTAATTAAGACATTTGGCTTGATTCTTAGTGTAATGCCGCTGAGTGATCTGTAAGTGACCCGAGAACCAGAACCCTTCACACTGAAAATACGTTTTCTTAACTCTTCTGTTGAATAAGCACCCCGGAGAGAGTCCAGCTCCCTGTGGTCTGTCTCCTGGCGTGGTTGGCCACGAGGTAGGTTTGAAATCAGTTCTTGCTGGTTCACCACCCTAGTCAAGTGCATGCTGCTCCACTTCCTCATTTGTAGAATGGGGGAGATTTCATTCATGCACTGGGCAACTGTGGGGAGGCTGAGAGGCTCTGTAACCCTCAACATATGGGGGATTCTATTATAGTGATGCTGTTAAAGGTGTATGGGATGGTTGCTGGTTGCCATTAGAGACCTAACTTTGGGTCCCCAAATCCTAGATTCATGCAGTGGGTTTTTGGGAAAGGCCACTTGGAAAACTCAAGAACCACTTGAGCCTCCCTCTGCCTCCAGTGCCAAGGGGCACGTGCTTAGGCCCCAGGTAAAGGCCTCCTGGGATGATTGTCTCCATCATACCAGCTCCTGGGGCTGTTGGCAGCTGCCAGAGCTAATCCTCCTGGGATTTCAGATGTGCTCTCAACCTCAGGGTGACTCGCAGGGTGGATAACAGTGTCATCTCCCCTTAAGGGGGACTGGGAAGGTCCCTCTGTAGACACATTGGAGCTACATCAAGCTAAGTGGTTATTGATCTCTTTGGATGTACGCTGCTAGGGAAGGGGAAGGTCATCAGGGCAAAGGGACTTTTGGTGAATTGGAAGAGGGTGCTCCCCACGTCCATGCAGGGTGGGGAGAAGAGAGACAGCATCTGCTGCTTCCTTAGACCCCAGTCACTGAGCAGGGCAAGAGCCCTGTCATTTCCAGGCTGCCCAAGGCAAAGCAGAGCCCAAATTCTCCAGCGTCAGGACCCTTGGATAGGGCAGGTCCCAGTCTTGATCTTGGAATCATCACCAAAGTCCAATAATGGTCCTAGCAGCCACAGAGTAGCAGGACTCATGTGTTCATGTGTGCTGTTCATTGAGCACCTACTCGTGTCTAGACCCAGGCGGGCACTTTTGAGCCCTCGTCTCACTTGTTTCGCCTGACAGTCCTGCAGAGGAGTCTGAAGCTGAGAAGAGCGAGGGGATTTTCTCAAGGTCTCCCAGCCAGAAAGTGGCGGGGTTCCTGACCCCAAGCCCCTGCTCTTCCCACTGAACCTCACTGCCTTGGCGAGGCTCCTTTTGCCTGGCCACCCCATGGCCTGCTGGATTCCTCTGGATGCAGGAGATGGCATGACTGTGGGGCCATGGGGCAGGAGGGAGGCAGCTGCCTTGACCCCATGCTGCTCTGACTTGTTTCAGATGTCAGTATCACCCTGCAGGAGCCAGAGGGTTCCTGTGCTTCCTGCTGGGCCCAAAATTATGTCCTCCTGGGCAGAGAGTGGGGAACCCAGATGGATGTCATACATTCTGCATGAGGTCCTGACCCTGGTCCCTGTGTAGGAGGAAGGCATTTCCCAAATGGCTTTTCCTGAAGACTCACTGCATGTGCAGAGAACAGTGAATGTGAAAACAATCCCTGGCAAGACCAGCTGGGTTTGCTCTTAATTTAGGCAAGCACCGAAGCCTGGGGTTGGGCTTCCTTCCTCCTGAATGAGGAACATTCTGTCACTGCAGAGATATTCGAGCATCGGATGAGATGGGGGCTGGATATCCACAGGAACTCTGCCTGATGGGTAACTTGGTTCTTAAATATCTGACTTGGGTATTGGTCTTGGGTATAGGGACTTGGTATAGGGACTTGGTATCGGTATAGGGTATTGGTATAGGGTATAGGGTATTGGTATAGGGACTTCGGCTTGGTGAGAGGGGAAAGAGGGATGATGCTACCATGGAATCCCCTGTAGCTTAGCACTGATCCTCAGTTATTTATTTATTTTTATTTTTTGGTATTGAGAATTGAACCTAGGGCTGTTTCTACCTCCGAGCTATACCCTCAGCCTTTTCTTTCTTTATTTTTTAATTTTGAAACAGGGACTTGCTAAGTAGCTGAGGCTGGCCTCAAACCTGTGATCCTCCTGTCTCAGCCTCTCAAGTACTGGGATTACAGGTGTGCGCCACCATGCTCGGCTCCCCCAGCTCTTTATCAAGAGTGTTTCCACAACTACCACAAAGTGTTTGTGCAGCACTGCTTGGTCACATAAAGGCAGAGGTGGTCCCAGATTGACCCTGCTGGGACTTACTCGTTCTTCTGCTGGTCAGGAGTCAGCCATGACACAGGAAGAATGGTGAGTAGGGAGGGGGAGGGGCACAGCTTCCTTCTCCATAGCTGGACAGGAGTTCTAGGCAAAAGGTAGACTGGACCCAGGAAATGACAACCTTATTTACGTTTAAGCCCACGAAGTCTTGGAATAGCTTCTCCTTCCGGATAGCTGGCATTAGTTAGCTCACCTGGGGCCACACACAATGGAAAAATAACATTTGGGTCCCACAAGTGAGCAGCAATGTTCCTTGGTTACAAATGGGGTGGTGTGCCCCTATTACCTCCAGGGGCAAGGAATCCATGGTGGGGGCTCTGAATTAGGTGAGCGTGGTGCCTGATGTTGTCAAGTGTCACACCCACTCCCCCCAACCTAAGAAGGAACCATCTGTCCCAGCAGGGCAGTGTGATAGAAAGAACATGAAGTTCAGAGTCCAGATCTGGCTTTGGTCTTGGTTTGTATTTGCTGGTTTGGGTCTTTGGGTCCGTTTCTTTCCTGCTCTGCTGAGATGGATTGCTCCCATCCCGGGGTGTCTTGGCATGCATCCCAACCCATTTCATGGGTGGGAAAGCCCCTGACATGTAGGATTTGCTCTGTAAAGTGAATGGAATCAAATATTCCTGCCCCACCCCTGATCTACCTGGCGGAGGCTCTGGTGGGGGCTGCCGATGGCAGAGCCCTCCTGGTTTTGTTTTTTCCTCTACCCCAAGCCATCTTATAATTATTATTACTCTTCTCCTCCTTTTCTTACCCTTCCACAGGGGATTTTGCCGTTGAGTTTGATAAAGTTTAAAAACACAGCGGTTAGAAAAGTTCCTCTCCTCTTCCTATCCTGGAAGTCTTATTTGTCTGCCTCCGGGGGAAGCAGGGTGAACTTGAATAAGCCCGATCAACACAGCCGGGACTCTCACCCTATTTTGCTTCTGAGTCACACTGAGAGGCTGGAGGGAAAGGAAGGGCCTCATTTCCAGGAATGATCACCGGCACCCTGAAAAGTCTTACAAAATCAACCAGAGAGCAATTTACTGAAAACTTCCCTGGCCTCTGGCTTTCGAGGCCCTGTCTCCATAGGGGACTCCTCAGTGGGGCTTCGAGCAGGGCTTAATGGATGGCGGAGGCCAATTCCAGATACCAGTCTCCTCTCCACGTCCCTCTGGGCCACATTTGCTGGTTTTAATGACACGGAGTGTGGATCTTGTTCCCTCCAGGCCAGCAGACCGGAGGAGCCCCACTGTCGCCTTCTGCCCTGAACTCCGCAGCCCCCAGCAGCGGCAGGGCGGGAAGGTCCAGGCTATGTTCCTGGATGCCAGCGTGTGGTGTGTGTACCCACATGTGTAGGGAGGGGAGAGGCGACTTTAACTCTGGCATGGTAAGAACACCAGTCCCCAGTCCCCGGGAACTGACCATCAAACTGCTTCCTGGGTCCCTTGCATCCCTGCAGCTCACAGAAAGAAAACTGCTTCCATGATCGGGAGGGGAAAGAAAATGAGGGGCCCCCTCCCCCTGCCCCTGCCCAGGCCTTGTTCTGGCCTGAGAACATGGTTTAAATTATTCTAGTCACAAGCAGGCTATTCAAATAAAACAGACTTTCAAACCACACGGGGCTTGTTGAGACAGTCGGGCTTCCAGGAGTGTGAAAGGCAGGGGGAGGGGCGGAGACAGCCCCTGCCACTCTCTGTCCTCTTTATTACCAGCAGCTGCGATGCTAGACACATAGGAGGGTGTCTCAAAGCCAAGGCGGACTGGAGCAGGTCTGACAACAAGCGAGCGCATGAAAGCCACCGCAAGGTTCCCCTCCCTGGCGGCAACTTTAATTATTTGAGCTAGAGCTCGGTGAAATAAAAATAAAAATAAAATAAAATCAGAATATGTTGTAAGTGGCTCTCTGGTTTCCTGCAGAGAATAGCTTGCGGGGAGGGGGAACCAAAAACCTGCACAATGCTCTCTCTGTTTGCGGCTGGGTGAGGCAGAGGTCTTTAAATATTCATGCCCCGTGTGCAACTGTGTGGGGAGAGGGAGGAGGCAGCGCCTGCAGCAGCGCTGGCCGGGGAGAGGCGGCAGTGGTGGCTGCAGGCAGCTGGAGGGAGGAGGTGGGAGTTACTGCATTTCTGGAATGCTCTGGAGGTTGGGTTGGCACAGGTGCGCTCTGCCTCTCTCTCCATTGTGGGTGAGGGTCTGTCCTGGCTCCATGCTCTCCCAGCCCCTCTGTCTCCTCCACCTCTGTCCCCACTCCATTTTTTCTAACCTGTTTTCTGACTCATCTATCTGAAAGGCAAGTTACATCACACTATTTGGGTCCACAGGGAAGGAGGGAAACTGAGTGGGCTCAGAATGAATTTTGGGCACAGCTGGCAAGCAAACCTACGGCCAGGAAATCCCAAGTTTCAGTGCACAACCAAATCAGCAAGGGCTGAAAATGCGGAGTCCCAGGACCCACTCAGTGATGTCTTTCAGGAGGTCAGGGCTGGGGCTCAAGGATCCCTATTTATCACATTTTCCAGGTGACTGCAGGTGGAAACACAGACTTACTAGGTGAGTTCACTCCTAGGTTTTAAGGGAAATTCATTGAAGACGACACCAGTTCTCCTGTGGGAATCTACTGATGATTGTGGGGTTTCTTGAAGGAGAATTTTGAGATATTCTGCCACACATTAATTTCCCGGAGACCAGGAGTTTAGAGAAGATGCTCTATGGTGGGCATCAGCCCTGGAGCTCAGGTTGGTCAGTTGCCAGTCCCTGAAGGCAGGGACCCTCACCAAGGACCTTCCCCCAGAGCTCTATCTAGCATCCAACCTTCCCGCACTCAGGCCACAAAGCCAACGGAGGCCCCTTGAGGGTTGGTGGAGCTTGAGGTCCCTGAGTTAACCTCACACAGCCTCCCATAGCAATATATCTGTTTCCCTCCCACTCGAGTTTGGCCAACCTGAAAGAAGAAAATCAACTTCCTGCCTTTTGTATTTAGGATTTGGATAAAATAAATGGTGGAGCTTACAAACCTGGAAACACATATCTCTATTCTGTTTTGTTTTTCTTTTTGATCAAAACATTGATCCCAACATTAGGAATTCACAGACCCATCAGCATTAGATGAATGATCTGAAAACCTGAATGTGAAATAATGTAATTATATCTAAATATAAATAATGTGAATGCGGGAGGGACTCCCTCCCTCCCCTTCATTTTGCCTGCTGAGCCGAGTTCTGGAAAAGGGCAGGAAATAGCAGAAATAGCCTAAAGCAAATTTGACTGGAGGAAAAATAAAGCAGGCCAGTAAAAGAACACACCTGTTCCAGCTATTGATCAACTCAAAGGTTATCAGAGAAGTGATGGAGTATTAGAAAAATATCACTTTTACCTTGACATTTCTTTTTCTGAAATTAGGCTCATATTAAATCCAGTGAAGAATACATTTAAAGACCAAATGCTTTTAAGGATCCTCCTGTCCTCTCAGGTGGGCCAACCATCTGTCCTCATTCAGATTTCCTCTTAAGAAGCTTTCTTGTCCGGGTACCTGCTCTGAGGCATCCGAGAAATATCAACAATGACTGTTCCTCCACCATCTGCATCTGATAGCATGATTCCTCAGATACAATTTAATTTAACGAATCTATTTATTTCTGGCCAGACTTCTTCCAAAAAGGATTAAAGGTGGCTGAGCAATACATAACATATAAACTAGAACAGAGTGAGAAAGAAGGGAAAATGCAGAGTTATAAAATCAAACCAGGAGCGAGGCGGCTACCAGCTGTATAGCATGAAGTCTTGTTTGCTTATGCAGGGGGAGCCTCAGCTTTAATTTAACCATTCCTCTAATTTAAAAGATTCATGTGTACACTTTCCATTCTTCTCTCTTTTATGCCTGCGAGTTTTCATTTCATAAGAAACCTGGAAGGCTTGAATCTCGCCCCTTAGCAGGTGGAGACCTGTTGTCTGTACCTCTGCAGGCTGAAGTCCCTCCTCCCTGGGAACTCTACCAGCCTAAGGAGGGAAGTCAGATGCTCAGTTTCACTGTGTCCATAGCTTGAAAGGAAACACATTGCTCAGAGGGTGCCCAGCCATTCCTGAAGCGAGGCCGGATGAGAATTGCTCCTGTGAGTTTTCAAGAAGAGAGGACTGGCCAAGCCCAAACTACATGTTGGCTCTCGACTATGTGTGAGTTGTGGATATAGGTGCCGTGGGGTGTGTAAAGATGCCCGAGGCATGGCCTGTCCTCTGAGAGCTAGCAGTCTGACTTTTGACTAACTTCCTTTTCTTCCCTCATTCATTTGTCCAGGGTTTCAGGCACTGTTGGCTAGCTATTGTAGTGCCCACTTTGTCCCAGATACTCTTCTATACCCTTTATGTATATGAACCTACTTAATTCTACCACTTTGTTGGTGCTATTAATGTCTCCACTTTGCAGATGGGGAAACTGAGGCCCTGGGAAATAATGAACTACCCAAACAAAGTATACAGCCAATCAGGGTAGAACCTGCCTTGGACTCAGGTCATTGATTCCAGAGTTCATGAGCTTAATCCTTGTGTCATGTTGGGTCTTAAGTGCATTTCATGGGCCCTAGAGAATATGATCATATGCAAAGGAACCTGGCGCCAGGCCTCTGGTCCTCACACTCAAGAGATAACAACTGTAGGAGCCCTTTGGGGGAGTGGCTTGTACCTGCTGGAATGCCATTGATGTCTTCATGAAATTTATGTAAATCAAAGTTTTGATGATTTATAATATTTGAAATATACTATAAGAGTTTGATATTTTAAAAAAGGAGTCTGTAGAAAGTCTTTTGTAAATCATTGTTACCCTCCCCGTTATGCCTTGGAAAATATTTTCTGGGCTGGCTTAAATTAAGGTCCTACTACAAATCATTCAGTGCAGCTGAGTATGGGTGTTTAAGGTAAGATTCTCTGAAGATGGGGTTTTACCATATTGGTGGATGCCATCTGCCTAAAACATGGCAAAAATGGCCCCCTTGTCCTGCCAGGAGATCAACAGACCCAGCCATCCACGTGACTTTCTTAATTGTTTGGGTTCATCTGGAAGTGACCAAGGGTGGGAGAAGAAGTCAGAGAACTGGAGGAACACAGAGACTTGCCTCGCATGGAGAGTTCTTAATTGGTGCAGGAAATGTAGCGCTGGTCAGTGTAGCACTTTCAGTCGTGGGAACATTGGTGGTGCTGAGCAACAGGGCATGGCCTGGGGGAGAGAGGAAAAGAGTCACAAGCATGCCATTTTCTTCAACTGAGGGGTTCAGGGGTACAGAGCAAAAGGACTATGCATGGTTCTTATCTAGTCTAGGAACACCTTTGAGAACACTGGTTTCTGACCTACAGTGTATAAGGAATCCCATTTCTTATTCCCAACAAACCCTGGCTTGAAGTCATTCATTCCAAACTGCCTACAAGGATGCAGCACCATACGTCTGGCTACTTCATCCCCAGCCTCATGGCCTTAACCCAGGGGCAGCCTGAAACACCTGGACGCCCCAGCTCCTCCCCACTGCTGGTCATGCCAGCGAATGCCCTCCTGTGGCCTCTATGACCTTCACTCTCTTCTGGGGCCTAGATCATGCTATGGCCCAGAGACTCATTTCTTATATTTTTCAGCACCATTCAGCCTAAAAAGCTGGGAAACGTTGGGCTGCCAACCCCACATGATGGCAGGAGGAAACGTCTCTAACCCTCCATGAACTGCAGAGCATCATGGAGCTGGTCAGTGCTGGGAGATGGGAGCCAGAGTGAGCTCACAACTTTTTAGGGGGCCACAGAACCTTGAGCATGACTCTCGTCCTTCATCTCTATTATGCTCCATCTCTTAGTAAAATCTGTTGTTGAGTTTCTACCAAGTAACAAATTTAGGTGGGTCCAGAACAGAGTTACCAAGACAGGTCAGAGATCTTAGCAAGTGTGAAGCAGATTCAAGGAGCTGGGGTTATGGGATTGGGGAAAGAAAAGCTGTCATGTGGGTGGGTGGGTCACAATTATTGTCTGCAAATATTTGATATCATTCTGAGACAGGGAGAAATTTAGTTCTGTGGGGGCTCCAGGAGAAATAACCAAGACCCATGAGTAGAATTCATGGAGAGGTAGAGCTGGCCTCTAGGCAAGGAAAACTGATTTGGAGCTGTTAAACAATAGGATGGGCTCCTCGAGGAGGCAGTGGGAGCCCTGACGCTAGTGGCATCCAACAAGGGCTGGATATTTATTTGCAATGGGTGTTGTCAGGTGAGTTATCAAACTGGGAGCAGAGACATGATCACACCGGGCTGTCAGCTCTCTCTCTCTTTGCTCCTTCAGCAAACGGGTGCTAAGAGTGATGCCCTGTGGGAGGAGGCTGGGAGGAGAAGTAGGGGTCCTGAGTCCTCCACATTTGGTTAGGCCCCTGCAGGTCTCTCCCGAGGCTGTGAACTTGGCTTTCTTTCTAATGGGGCCACTGCGAGAGTGTCCTGACTCAAAGCCAACTCACTTCAATGCAACCAGCTCCGAAGACAGAAAATGGCTGCATGGGCTCTGCCATCCTGCACAGTGGATCTGGGTGTTGTCCTCTCACACACATTTTATTATTATTTCTTTTTTAATGTTCATTTATTGGTGCATTGTAATTATACATTTTGATATATGTCAGGGTATCAACATCCTATATGCACATATTATTTCTTAAAATAACCCATAGTAATCTTTGCTTGGAGAGAGGGGTATTTTGGTAAGAGGGTCTCTGGTTTGACAAAAAGGTGAATGCAGGGGAGGGGAGGGGAGGGGAGGAGGGAGACCCCTCCCCTCCAGTCCTAGCCTGCATAGAGGTAGGCACTGGGGTCTGCCCAAGCTATTGGGTGCAGCCCATGGTAATGGCTGGGTGACCTAGCCTTTATAGCAAACTGACTTTGAGAGCTGTGCTATGCCATGGACTCTCTCTGATCCCACAACCTGCCCAGGCTGTGGCTGAATCTGAAGCCAGGCAAATCAGCTGTAGCTAGGTGGCTGTCTCCTGTTGTGTGGAGACCTCGGCTCCTGGCAGTCAAGCAGGGGTGTGGGGAGCATGGGACCCAGCGAGGGGAGGACAGGAATTGCCAGCTGAAGTTGGGGTGGGGGGAGTGGGGTGGCTGTGGAGGCTGGGCCCCAGGGAATGGACCAGACGTGGGGCACAGTTCCCAGGGCGCAGCCTGGGCAAATGACACAAGGCCTCTCTCTGCCTCAGTCTCCCCAGTCATAAAGAGGGCTATGGCTTTCCCTGCTTCTCAGTAAATTATGTGCCTGATATATGGATGGTAGCACCTCACTTGTCCAAAAAATGGATCATTATTATTGCTATCTTTCAGTTAATTCTTCATCAGAGTTCTTATTTTAAGTAATAAAAGGTGACACTGAGCTTGGCCACATTTCATCATATTAAAGCTCAAGAAGGAATGAGGAGGGGATTGTGTGAGCACCCTCGGCAAGCTCTGGGCAGACACCCTGCAGGGTGGGTGAAGCCCAGCTATTCCAGGGTGGGGCCTTAAGTCTCTTGTCTGTCCACCTGGACACTGGGATGGGCACCGGGGAGAAGGGAAGAGAGGTCGGTACCTTGGTGGTCCTGGGAGCGGGCATCCTTTAGGGTCCTGACCTGCCACCGGGGCGTGTGGGGTGAGAGCATGTCTTGGGTCCAGCCACAGAAGTCACTCTCGAAGTTGCAATAAAAGCCAGCAGGGAGATTACCTGGGGAGGGAACACAGGGACACAGTCATTTCCAGGACTGCTAGAAGCAAAATATGCCAATGTCGAGCCAAATTAGCCAGCACAACCAAATGATCTTCACTACTAACAGCTCCCCAGTCAGAACACTGCACGTCTAATGATACTGACCGCAGTGAAGAGGAGCCCCCAAGTCCCAGCTCGAGTATGTGCTGGCTTACCGTTTTCTGATCTTCAGAAAATGAAATAATAATAATATTAGCAATTCCAAAGCATGGGTATTGTTAGTCCAGTTTTATATATAACAAAGCAGAGGCTCAGAATTTTTTTGTTCTGGGGATTGAACCCAGGGACATTCTACCTCTGAGATATACGCCCAGCCCTATTTTTCTTTGTTCTTTTAAAACAGGGGTTCACTAAGTTACTGAGGCTGGCCTCAAACCTGCGATCCTCCTGTCTCATTCTCCCAAGTACAGGGATTACAGGCAGAAATGTTAAGCAACCTGAACCTGAGCTCATAAGGTCAGACAGCTAGCAGGTAACCCAGCTTGGACTTGAACCCAGATCAATTGCTTCTTTTTTTTTTTTTTTTTTTTTTTTTTTTTTAC